>DF242807.1:2500-49908 GCA_000507305.1 Breviolum minutum Mf 1.05b.01 | reverse complement strand
CGACATCTGAACACACAAAAGTGCTCCGAACCCGTCATGTTTTGTACATTTTGACTTTCAAATGTGCTTTTCGCCACAGCGGCGTGCAATTTTTGATTTCTCCTCGGAGCACCGACCTCCGCACCCGCCGCTTTAACAGGCCTACTTTTCGACTGACCCGACACACGAATCATTGAAAAAACACAGCATTTCGCGACTTCTCTAACATTTGGCGCGGATATATCTTCTTTCTTCTGACTTTCGCGCTATTGCATCTTTTGTCGACTGACTTGGCGACTCTACTGCTGAGCGATGCATCTGCTTTTCAACTGTCCATATTGTCGGAAGTTTCTATTTAAACTTCCTTCGATTATGATTTATATGATTTCAATATGATTTCGTATGATTATCATGTGCATCATACATAATATCTGGTCAAATTATAGCGACCTCACACGACCTCACCCCAATTTCAGGGAAACCTAGGTTGGTGAAATATAATAATTTGGCCAGATAATATTGTATAGCCCTCTTTAGGAATTGCTCCCCCCCTTCCTCTAACTAAAACTCGCAGGAGCGCCTCTCAGGTCGCTCTTTGGCCGAACGTGTTGGGGAAGCCCACATTTTCTTGGGGGGGGTCAAAGGTTCAAGGAGTGGGATGTAAAAACACGGGGAAACCTGTTTTTTCAATCATAGCTCAACTGGTTTCATGGTGCTTTCATATCATTTAATGGAATTGTTTGTTGTATCACCAGATTTATGTACAAATGTCACCACAAAGACAAATGGATTCTTTGTTAGGTTGATTGCAAAATACAAGAAGCAAAAGTTGAAAGGATATTGATATATATATATATATATACACATATATACACATATATGCATGCATAGGATGGCTAGTGGATTTGTTTGTTGAAACAGTGCTGCATCTCTGTAGCACCAGGTTTCAGATGCCTTCATGAAAAAGTTTGGCTACGAAACCCTGGACATCAAAGTCCTGCGACCTCGACCTGTTTTGAAATGTCGAGCGTTCCAAAAATCATCATTCAAAGCGTCTCACCCCTTCTATTCATCGTGCTTCCTGAATGTATCAAGAAAAAGTCACCACGCATTACAGTATGATTCAAAAATTACGAATAGCCAGCCTTGGACAAGTGGGATGTGTAAAGGAATCAGATGTGATGAAGAATGTGTGCCTCACAGACCAAAGATGGATCTTCCAATATCGGGCAATTGCCTCCAGGTTCAATTTTTGGCTTACAATGCCGCTTGCAGTGCGTTCGACCTGTCATGTATGGAGCTCGGCGAGAATCCAACAGATTTGGAAAAATGTGACTAGGAATGAATGTAAATGAGGGATGTTTGCAGATGTTGGAATGATGTTGGCATAGATTCGTTCCTGATTATTCTATAAATATATTTGATTATATTTATATTTTCGTTCCCATGTGAAGTCTACACATTCATTTCGGGTCCATCCGGTCCATCTGCCTGTCAAAGCTTCAGCCATTGTTTTTTTTAGAGGTTCGAGGGCATCCAGACAGACAGGTGCGGAAGCCCAATCAGCCGGCATCAGAGTGTTACGCTACCATGAGTTGTTTCATTTCATGTCATTTTTTAATGTTTGTGTAGGGTCATATAAAGTGGAAAGCAGTATGAAGGCCGTGCAATCCTCATGAGTTGCATCAGTTTTGTGCAATTTGTCCTTGGCCCAGGTTCTAGAAAGTCTTGAAGAGTTTCTTCGTCAACGGAAAGAGGAAAAGCAGAAGGTGGCGGCTTTTGGACCTTTTGGACATGCAGCTGGCTGTGATTAGCACGTTCAGTCTCCTTATCTATTGAAGACCTTGTTGCTATTCTATGTTATTCCTGGAAAATTTGGGGTTGTGCCATACTCGTACCTGGTACCCAATTTGTGTTTGGATTGGTGATTTGGCGGTGATTTGGTGGAGTGTACATCATTTCTGAACATCCAACCAGTTTATTAAGATGTCGACTATTTGCTGATGTTTTTTTTTGCCACTCATATCACATCATAATCATCATCTTCCAGACACTTTCTGCAAGTTGTATTTTTTTTATACATACCGACATACCGGGAGTATACAGCCCATCCTTCGCAACGGCACGTAAAAAACTCGACCCAGGCACCGGAAATGAAGGCAAGCAGTCGACCCAGGCACAGGACTTGCCATGGATAATTGACCTTTAGCTCTCCTCATTTGGAGGTATAATGGCATACTGTACCACGTTCCAAGTTGTAAAATGTTTTGAAGGGCGAACTTAAGTCTAAGAATATTTACTGATTGTTTAATTGACCTTATGATAAGCGGGAGCTTTCATGTTTCAACTGCCCCAGGTCTGCACGAAAGGATCCATGGAGACCCGCTGGAGAGTCCTTTGAGGAGAGGGCCCTAAAAGCCATGAACTGAGACGCTAATAAAGTCACCTCCCGAATCTTTGGCATCAAGAATTTGAAGTGTCAGTCCATGTGTCTCTTTTTCAAGTTCAGGCAAGGTTTTGTGAAGGCACAACAAATATATATGTTGCCATTCTCATTTTGTCATCTTGACACAGCTGGGTCAGCTTTTTTTTGGGTCGCACCACAGTCTGCGAAATGAATGGGATGATTGCATATGATTGCCGCAGCTGACTCCTGGCTCCGAAGTTTCCAAGTCTGAAGACGTGAAGATTGGAAATGGAAATTCGCTGATGTGATTGATCACTCCAGGTTTTAGGCGTTCAAGGATTCCAAAAGGACAGTTTCCTTTTGGTAATCATGCATCCACGTTAGCTCTCGTAGAAGTTTGTAGCTAGTCAATGGGAATCAATGGGCCCAAGCAAATATCTAGGAAGTATCTGAAATATCTATAGTGAACAGAAACTAAAGTGACATATTAAGGCATTGATGAAGTCGTTCCCACGGCAGCAAAACACGAGTACTACATCCAAAGAAAGAAACAACTTTCACCTTGATATCTCCAAACAATGACACCGGTAAGGTGGCATTTTAAAGAGGTTTTTTTTCCATTTCCGCAGCGAAAAAGAGTTCACAGCTCCTTGCAGCTCCGGTTCAATGACGTATCCAAACGTTTCGCAGCCGGGGCCCTCGGTATCATCAGTGCGGCGACCTTGGTCAATCTTGATACAGAAATCCGTGCAGGGCATGTCTACCGCAGAATTTGTTTGGTTGTTTGATACTAGCAGATGTTTTTAATTTGTATAGGTGTTTGTTGATTTTGACGGTTTCTCGACTGCTTGATGGGCCTCATCTTCTGCATTCGTGTATGTCTCCATGTGTGTCTTCATGCAACGCATCCAACGAGCAGAGTGAACTCGCTGCGGCACCACTGAGAAGCCAGCTCAGCAAGAAAAATAAGCCACCGGCTACTCGCACTTACTGCAGTACTTGCAATTTATGACATGTTTAGAGTATGTTTAGGACACAGAACCAGGTTAAATAGTGCAATGTAGAGAAAAGAATTCAAGACTATCCTTTTGGCGTTTCCTGGCACTGTAAATGCATCTCAGGTTAATGAGAGCTCGAAATGGCTTGGGGTCAGCCTCTCAAACAGAGAAGTCTTGAGTCGGAAAGGAAAGGTGAGCAATGGTCCGCCTGCAAGAAATCAACTCTGTAAAGAGATATCTCAAGGTACTTGACCATGATCTCCATTCAATTCGGCCGCACTGGCCCTGATTTGAAGCAGGGAAAATAGGGTCGAAGTTGTTTTCTGGATGTCGTTATTGGCCTTGGAATGCATTGAAGATTGTGATTTATTCATCATCATTCATCTATACCATATGATGTACATAGCACTTTCTTGCAACTCAGCTGCAGAGACCGAGCCAGGTGTTCAGCCAATACTTGTGAAACAGTTTATCAACAAGCAATGCATGCTGAGACCTAAGCCGGTTGGCCTTTTCGGTGGCCTGATCAGCCTACGTTCCGCCGCCAAAAGGCGTATCCTTCAACCAAGGACAAGCTCGGTTGTTCTTTGCGCTGAACTGTCCAAAGTGGTGTGGGACCACAATACGGCGATCCAATGAGGAATGTCAATTTTCATCTAGGTTTGAGCAGTGTGAAGCGAAGGTTTGAGTTCATGGTACCTAGACATAGCAAAGATTCCGGACATGACTGCCCGTTCCCCAACGAGGTGGGCTGTTTACTCATCATGTGGCAGCCTTAGAGGGCATGGGATCAGTGCTTCATAAGCATTACTGGCAGGACACAGCGTCACTCAGGTTTTCCGATGAAACAGCGAAGCGATGCTTCAACAACTGGAGAATTCAAGATTGCTTGCTTGCAGCAGGCCTTTACACATAGTTTGTGTATGTGTAAATGTTGGATCCTTTTTGTTGCGAGTTGAAAATCTCTTTGATTCCCTTCTTTGTTCAGAACTTCGATGGCCATGCAACGAGCCCAGTTCGGACGGTTTGATCCAGCTTTGTCCTGACGGGGCAGGCATTCCATCAGTGACCTATCTCATACAGAACTATTGTGTACAGGCTTGGATGGCGAAAGTGCAAGTCCTGAGAAAACAGACTTGACAACTTTGAGTAATATGTATACAAGTAATATGTATACCTATTATATGGATTTATGTTTCATATATTCATATAGCGGACAGATGCATGTGTCACATCAACTGGGAAGTTTGCCAATATTGGGCTAGTGTCTTGGGAGGTTCCTGGCACAAAATCAAGGTACCACCCACAGCCGCCTTCAGGTGGCGTACCAAAATCTCGATGGTGTCGTTTTCAACGCCGGGATGCTCAGTGTCTTATAGCAGAGACTTTGGGGGCAGCGGGGGCAGCCATGGAATTGGTGAGCTTTGACCCAAAACCTGCAAATCTTGAAAGTAGCAGTAGTGAAAACATTTCCAAAAATCATATTGCTTACATTGTCACACATGGCTCATGGCATCATACCGGAGTCAGAAAGCTCTCACACTAAGGTGCTCAACCAGTCGAAGGTGCTGTTTACTGCGTTCTTCTCCTTCCTGCTAAACGGCAGGACAGGGCTGAGACATCCCGCGGTCTGCTTGAAGGATCTTTGAGGAATTCGAAGAGGAGTGTCACTCTTGCAATATTTTCGGTCTGAAAGGAAACAAGTGTGGCTGAAGAAAAACTAGTCTTATGTCATCGTTTTACGCACATGTCATGAAGTCACAACTTGATACCCGCCAGTGCCTTTGGCATCCGCTAGGACGCAGTCTTTGTACCAGTGTTTTGCACTGGTTCTTGTCACTGCTGGTGGTGTTTTAGCCCGGAGCCCCTGAGAGGTTCTGGATTTGTGTGCAAAATTTGGCTTGGCTGATGTTGGTTGGATGGGTGACATGTGATACTATGTGGATGTTCGGTCTTTTCCTTATGCATGTTTGGTCCAGCTTGAAGGAGTCGCTAGCTACTAGACACACTGTCCATCTTTGCATTGCTTGCCATTGTGGCGATGATACAATGATTGTGATTGCGCACGATCATTTGATATATAAACATGTGCAGAAGAATACATAAGCATTTTGCTTTCATATCATCTATATATGTACATACATATTGCATGGTCATTAACAGAAACACCTACAATTGTCTACTATACCGACTATACCTTTGCTGATATCATACCAGGGATTCAAGACTTCAACCTCCAAGGTCAGCCTGCCGAGTGGATCAACACTTGATGATACCCATCAGGCACAGTGGATTCGTGACGTTGATGGCTGAAATCTAGGCAAACAGTTGATAGTTATGAAAAAAAAACAGTGTATTACAGCGTTCCAAAAACAATCATCAACAGTATCATGTTCACTACTGTTCACTGAGAGTCCCAAGATGTGAAGAATCTCACAAGTTGAATTTCAGCATATTGCTGAAACGTTTTTCTGCATCAGGCCATGCCTTCCTTTCAGATCTAAGGTCCCTAGGGCATGTCATTTCTGCCCCCAAACTTAGTCGTATATTCTTCTTGGGATTTGTAAGAACTTGGTGTTCTATGGTTTTCCTGTTGGTGATACTAAATTTCTAAATTTTGTGGAAGACAGTGATTTTTTTTTGCCCTCACACCTTTTACCAGACTGAACCTCTCTCCACACGAATCCCGACTACTTGATATTTCTTGATGGTAGAACTCATTCTTTCGAGGCTGGCAGCAAACAAAGGTTCACCTCTTGAAATCTCGAATCGAATCTTTCTCCAGTCATCTTCCCCACGTGGAGGAGAATCGGATGTGGGGACTCTTTTGTGCAATCCTTGCGAGTGGCCTAAGTGGTTTTGGAAGTGGCATTACTGACCTTTGACTCAGCGGTTCCCGCTGGTTTCCGGCTTGGAAAGGGGGAAAGTTTGAGAGGTCTCACAAACCCAGGGTGCTGGCACCGGGGGTTTTGGGGGGCTCTCCTAAGATCCAGAAACGACAATCTTAGAATCGCTGTTTCGGAATTTTGGTGAACCCACACACCCACCCACCCACCCCCAAAAAAATGGTACAGTAGATTTTTTTTAAATAGAATCCCAAGCTTAACACCCAGCCGCCACCACCCTGATGTTTCATGGACTGGACCAAGGAATGGGCATTGCAAAAACATGGGCGTAACAGCTTCCTTTTGTCCCTAGAACTCGCCAGCATGGGCTGTCACTTGGTGCCGCAAAACGCAAAAAGAAGAGTTTCAGTGGTGTTTTTGTACCTGTCGTTTAGCCGTGAAACGTGAAAAATCCAAGTTCCCTTTGTCCAAATTACCAAATCTGTGTGTTTTGTTTTTCGATCTGGCAATGAGTCAGAAAGACCAAGCATTACTTGCAACAACTGTAGAGTCTTTGCGATCAGCCACCCAGGCTGGTTGAGGTGCTGGTAGTGTAGCTGAACGGTTCACTTGATTTTGCCAAGTTCAAGGCGTGGCCAAAGTTTTGGCTCAACGGTTCGGAGGTTTTGAAGCTGCAACTTCTCCTTCTCCCAATGCCCAGGGACGGTTTTTTTTGTCCCTTGAGACCGACAACAGTGAATCCAGCTCAACAACATACGAAGGATCTCAGTGTGTTCCTGTTTCGGGTGGCACGCTATCCAGAATTGTTTGAGGAGTTCATCGACATCTTCAGGGATTGTTGTTACAATGTGGTGGAGGATGTGGCAGGACATGCCACTGCTGAGACTGAAGTTCCTATTTGTCTCAATGTATCCATGCGCTGCAGTCTTATGGTGCCGGATGCAAAAAAGGCGAAGGAACACAAAATGATTCAGCTTTGAGGCCCAGCGGTGCGTGACTTTCTTCCCGTCAGTAGCGGAGCTACTCTGCGGTTTGCCATCAGTATTGATTGCCTGCCTCAAGCAGTGTGGAAAATGTGCTTTCCACTTTCATTTACTATGCAAACATATACGTATCAGATCCGAGTGCTACGAAGGTTTGCTTGATTCATTGAAATTGAAACTTATCACATCACAATAAGATTGAATTGGAATTGTAATTAGATGTAGTCAGTCAAACAGCTTTGGGGTGGGACAATTATTCTGATGAGCAGGGAACTTTTTGAAAGCCCCATGCTTTCGCTCACCGTGGGTGTGTTCTTTGTTTGAAGGTCTCTATGACTTTTCTTCAGACAGCTGGAGAATGAAGACGTATGAGGACAATCTTGCCGATGCCAAGACTTTCCGTAGACAGAGTCTCTTCTGGAATGTACTTTGCTCCTGGTCTGAACGGGGACAATCTCTCTTTGGAGCTGTTTGAGCTCGATGCAAAGGGAGGCAATTTGTGTGAAGGAGCTATGGGTTGAAGTTTAGAGCTCTTTCCTTATTTCCTGAACATCTTTCAAGCAAGTGAATCATGCAGGTTGCTTTTTTGTAGGCACGTGCGGTTGTCATGCAGATTCATTATGAACTCTGGCTCAACAACACACAACAGATCTTAGAGTGTTCCTTTGCCTTGTGACACAGCATCCAGCCCTGTTTGAGCTTATCGACATGTTTAAGGGATTCTTGGCAGGCTTTGGCATGAAATGTCAGTCATTTGTGAGACTGACCAATGAAGTTCCTACACATAATACTGTCAATGCATTTTAAGGGTGCAGGGTGCAACAAGGGCAAAGGAACGCAAAACAAGCCATTTTAAGTTTCTATACTTTTCAGCGGTGTGTGAGACACAGCGCTGCCCGACTTTCTCGCCGCCAGTAGTGGAGCTACTGAGTATTGATTGCCTGCCTCAAACAGTCTGGAAATTGTGCTGTCATCTATGTAAACATATACTGTAGGTATCAAATCTGAGTGCTACGAAGGTTTGCTTGATTCATTGTAATTGGAACTTATCATATCACAATAAGATTGAATTGGAATTGGAATTAAATGTAGTCAGTCAAACAGAATTGAGGAAAGGCATTTTGCTGATGAGCAGGGGACTTTTTGAAAGCCCCATGCTTTCGCTCACCGTGGGTGTGTTCTTTGTTTGAAGGTCTCTATGACTGTTTCTCAGACAGCTCGGCTTCTGAGTACTGGCCTTGGAGGGTAAAATATCCTGGTCGCAGCTGGGGCAAACTCGTTGGAGCTGATTGAGCTCTCCTTTTTGTATCTTTTTTTTTTGGTCCCAGCTGTGAAAGGTGGCACGCTCTCCGTGCGGGTACCTCCTTTAGCAGCTTCCTGGTATGAAAACCTGCCAAAAAAGGTTTTCTTATGCCAACGTGTTTCTGAAGCGTGGAGCAAAAAATCCGGGAGGGGCTGCACCCAACGGTGGCTGGTGTGGCAGTGTTTAGTGTGTTCAAAGCTGCAATCGAGAGTCTTTCATCATTTTTCAGTTTACTTTTTACTAATTGATCACATCCGTGTAGGATTAGATAAGCTGATAAAAATTGGCTCTTATATATGCATTCGACATGTGTTCAATAGCACAGGCCTGGGCACACAATAGGCATAGGATAGCATAGGCACTGCCACTCCATAGTAGCTACTTATCCTCGGTCAATTTGTTTCTATAGTTAAGGATCCGCGTGGTGATCCGTTCCAATGTGGAAAAGACTGTGTGAACAAACCGTCAGAAGATGTTAGAAGAACCGGAACAGCTGTGCTGTTTTCGTTCACATCCTTTCACCGTGGCACCGTACGGACAAAATTAGGTATGACTCGGTATGACCAAAGTAGTATTGAGAGGTTGGGGTTGCCATAACTGCAACACAAATAGGGGGCCACCCTGAAACGATACCCAAACAATACCCTGAGGAAGGTTTGTCCAAGGTTCCGCCACCGCAACAACCAGTAGGGCCTGCCTCACTTAAGCATGTCCCTTCGCCATGTACCAAATCTTGTCCGTAACTTCATGGAGGATGATGGCCTGGTGAAACGGTTCAAACACCAGAGTGGGTACATTCAAACATCGAACATCGAGAACTGGATTGAATCAGTGCTTGCAGGCTAACATAGGCTAACCCACCATGTTTTGCCCTAGCCGAGGTATTATCCTGATCCTAACATTGCTGCTGGGTTTGTCACCAGACAGTGTCAGGCACGACAGCGTCTTCCAGGGGATGGCAAAAGGAATAGGTTTCTCGGGGACCAAGTTTCAAGTTTCGCACCCCCGGACAAAGTCTACAGCCACACTGCCACGCGTTTCATGGTGAACAATTTGATGCATTCCTGGGCTTAGACTAAGAATTCACCAAACGTGCATTTGGGTGAGAGCCATACTTAAAGACGACACCATGGTTCAGAAACTGTAAGCAAGACAGTTTTCAGAAATATGTCAAAGCAGATGTATCGCCATGATTTCCAGGCTGAAGGAGAGTGGATTCTTCCTGGGCTGGCAAGTGACCACATTCATTCCCGTCTTGGCCTCAGACATGCTGAAATTGTCGGCATGCGTTGGCTCGTTGGCTTGTGATTGCTTTTTTTCAGCATCTTGTGGGGGTTGCATCTTGCAGATAGTATACTCTGGTGGGATGATGTGTAAACAATGATATCTATTTACAATATGTGCATATATCAAATTATATATATATATACAGTAGGTTCTAGCAGGCTTTCTGGCAACTTCTTCAAGTATCAACGTGAAGCACCGGATTGTGTTGATAGGATCCATTTGAGCAGATTTTTCAGGTACTATCTCAAGGACTCGCTGGCATCATCGTGGGCATCGTTACGCAGTTAGCTGGTGGTGTGCGGAAGGTCATGGCAACCATTTGTGGTTTGATCCTCACCTGCCTGCCAGGAAGCTCAGAAAAACCAGATAGTCAGAGACAATTTGGGTGAGATTGGAATCAAACCACTTGGAAATGTTCAAAACAGCTTTTGTTGCTTTTCAGAGCATTGACACCTGTTGATTCTTTTTTAGTTTGCGATGGTTTCTGGTGGTCAATAGGCGGCATGTCAACACAACATTCCTTCAAGCAGACAGGATTGCAGGAGGACATCAGGCTAACCACCCATAACGGATCATGATGATGTCATTATCATTTTGAGTTTTTGTGTCTGTGTCCTGCAAGGCTTCAGCAGATTCTGCTTGGCATGCACCTCTCGTGCGCAACTTGGGCACTTGGACTGACAGGAAAAACATGCACTTGACGCTTCTCTCCCGATTTGGTAAATCATGGCTGCTTTTCATAGACCTATCTGCCCTCCCCCTTTCAGGTGGTCCGTTCTGGCAGCCGTGCCGTTGGTGGCTGGTGGTATTTATCTCCATGCAGCTTGGACATGTTGAAGACCTCTTCGCTGCGACCATGTCCACTGTGAAAACTTCCCAAAACTTCATGATATGATGGGCTTTAGGCTTCCATGAACACTGATGTGAGATGTGTAATGAGCGGCCAGCCAGGCAAGCTACCCTCCGCGCATGCAGACTCTTGCCCGATGATTGCTTGATCAAAAAGATGCTTCTGCAGACCATGAACTGCATTGGCGGAATATCAGAGCAATGGAGACATGGGCTACATCCGATACAAACAGGAAGAATCTCCAAACATCTTTGGGAAAGTAAAGATAGGTGGCGGTTGACAAATGAAAACTCTATGCCGTATTCTTTGGGTCTGCTTGGAGTCATTGGTTTTGACAGTTTGTGGCACTCTCAGGGTTTCCTAATCACGCAAACCTCGATGATTCACCAGTTACACTGGCAGTGTTGGGAGGCGACAGATACTTTGCCACCGCCACCTATCACTCCGCGAGGCGCAGGGTCAGTCGGTTGGTACGCTATGAAATGACCTTCAAGATGGCAGCGGTATTGACAGATATATAGATATGCTATCCCGAGGGGGAACCAAAATCCTTTCACTGACGTTATTCCATTAGACCGAACCAGATTGACTCGGACCCAGACGACGAGTGCGAGATTTAAAGGGAAACCAAGTCTTGCCCTTTCTACAGGCCTATGCCTGACATAATCTTTACAGACTTCGAATGCCATGGTTTTTGAGAGATTCCAAAGCATTCCAGTCGCATGTGTTCCATCGTGCCAATACTTGATCCGGCCTTTTTTGCCAAGAACCAGATCATCTTTCTTTGTTGTCATGGGCTGCGCCGTTTGAGATAGCACCTGGATCCCAGTCCTCAAAGATGGAAATGATATGAAATCACCTGGGTTTGGGCCCTTAAGATGTCATTTTCAATGTAGCAAAGCAAACAGGCCTTTTTGAAAAGGCGAGATTCTCCCCCCCAAGACTTCACCGAGATTTTGCAGATGTGGTGTATTTGGTGTTTTTCGGGGAACATGGGTATGCCGGTTATCCATCCGGCATCAGGCCATCGCAGGGATTTGGAGCAGTTGTCCAAACCCAAAGGCTCTAGAGAAGCCTTGGACTTTCTGCGGGTGCGCTGATCCGGGAATTTAAAACCTGGATGGGAAACTCAGAGGCTGTGTAGGAAATCATTGCAGGAAATAACAGTCAGAAGTGGTTTGGTGAAGTTTGATATGTTGTGAAAATGTCTACAGATGGATGTGATATTGATGTGAGATGTATGTGCGATGTAGAGTAAGGATGAGTTTATATCATATTGTATTGGTTATATAAGCTATCTATCTATCTATCTACCTATCTACCTATCTACCTATCTACCTGGGTGGATGTGCTTGTTTGTGTTGGTGCTATGTCAATGATGTGTGTATTGGGCTTTGTTACAGGTCATATGCGCAGATATGTTATAATATGTAGTCATTTTTGACACGTTATATGTCATCCTCATTGAATGAATTAATGCATTGTCAAGGTCGCTGCAAGTTGCTGCAAGTGCTTCAAGCATCCCACAAAACATACAGTCCAAAGGGCGAGCTGTGGTAAAATCGTACACTAGTCGCAATTTCATGTATTAGTTTGTCAGAGCCGCTTACTTGGCTACCTCTTGGGACTTGTGTCCTTTGACTTTGAACCACAGGTTGTGTCAAATTGCTTGCAACTTCAACGTAGCCAGGCCTTGGCCAGGCGCTTCTCCAAGGATTTGGTCTTACGACGGATGCTCAAGCAGTGTATGGCAGGCCGGGTGACGACCGTTCCGTTGTGATGACAGGTGACCATGTTGCACTTGCTGTTTCACTGGCAACCACGATAAGCGGTTTTATTGAATATCATACATCATGAATTCACTGGCACCACAGATTCGTGCGACTCCCGAATTTTCAGGGTTAGTCCCGGAATCAATGAATTCAAACTGCTCACGGCACGAGTTACTCTCATCAGCCAGGAAAGTGAAAAAAAAGTCATATATCATAGTATTGACCATGAGCATTGCAATGCTGCAATATCGTGATGACAACAACACCAAGGCAAGACGAGTGAGAGAAAAGGCGTGGCGGTT
The DNA here is from genome assembly GCA_000507305.1 of Breviolum minutum Mf 1.05b.01. Classification (NCBI taxonomy): domain Eukaryota; class Dinophyceae; order Suessiales; family Symbiodiniaceae; genus Breviolum; species Breviolum minutum. The sequence continues at coordinate 37,181 of DF242807.1, read as the reverse complement.
TGGTGAAGTCGCTGGCGGGAAGTTGGTGCCAAAAAATCACGAAAAACACATCATACCACATAGCACTTAGTACACCCTGAGTCCAATGTCCAAGAATCACAAAAACAACAGTGACTTATATATACACTGAATCCAATAATGATGGTTCCTGTCCGTGTCATTAGATCACAAATGCAGAAGTGGATGTTGATCCTCAGGCTATTCCGCAGATGCAGGGGACTACGACCTGCTGCTGGAGACAAAGGCTTGGTCGGTTCGTGTCAGCTTCACAGTGCGATAGGGATAGCTATGACTGGATGAATAGGTGACCGGTGCCCTCAAATTGCGGTTGATTTTGGAGAATTATAGATCAGTTGATGTCCTATTCTGATTCGAAGCAAGACAAAAATATCACACATGTTCAATCCCGCTTTAGTTCCCTTTGCTTTTACGTGCTGTACATGTCTTGGCTTTATTTTGCCTCGAATAGAAGTCTAGTCCATAACTTTGGCAGCCTTGAGGTTTTGAAGCAGGCCTGTCCTGACAAGTTGGAAAGCTTAGTCTTGAGCATCGTTGCACCGGTTGTGATGAAGTCATTTTGAAGAAGATCAGCGATCCTAGAAAGGATACGTCGTTAAACAAAAGGGTCTGAGGAACTAGTAAAGCAAGCTTTACAGCAGGAGGGATACAAGTGACAAGTCGCAGCTGTTGGAAAAATCATGATTAGATTAATTCGATTTTTAGATCTTTGGCAAGTTTGCAATTGGAACTTTGGTTACCATGGGGTGCGTTGTTCAATTATAATCCAAGGACTCCACGAGCCGCTGAGGGATTGACTGAAGGACGATTGAAATTGCTTGGGAAACCCAGAGTCGACCAGCCAGACCTGCTACCGTTGGATTGGGTTTGGAACCGTTGCCTGAAGAGTTGAGGAAATTTTGTTGGGAAAAATTTCCCCCCAAAGCCAAAGCTCCGAGTTTTTCATTCTTCAATGTTTTGACAAGATGGGAATTGGTGGAATTGGAATGGATGGACATGTGCGACAACTCCCATCCAACTTCTGAGGAGGGATCCTCCAGGGCAGAACGAGGCAGAATTCACGAAAAGTTGAACAGATTCAGCAGCTTTTATGCACAAAAACTGAAGAGTGTGGTGATTCCTGGATACATGTCATATCTTGAATACATCGTGTATTTTGCTGTAGATTGTGATCAGCTGTCTTTGCCCTGGATGCTGTTCAGTTCAAGTACATTTGAACGAAAATCTGTGTTTGCTGCCAGCATTTCCGACGTGCTGATTTGTTTCCTGCCAATCTTCGAACCCTTTGCAGATCGGCTCATTTCTTTGCCAGGGATCCTTCAAGCTTTGGCTCAACGCAGACAGCGAGCGGGCAGGGAGGTGAGGTGATGATGATGATGATGATGATGATGATGATGATGATGATGATGATGATGATGAAGCTGTTGATGGTGTGGGGGATGCCTTTAGCGAGACTGAAGTCATGCTCAATTCACGATGCCAGGTTGGTGAATTTGCTTCAAACTGCTGGGCAAGTGAGCAAACGGATGGAGAAATTGATGTGGCGCCGAGCCAGAGAGTCCCATGGCAGCTGAACAGATGAACCTGAGATTATTGGGCAATGGCTCATGGGTGATGGGCTAGTGATGGATATTCTCAAACTATCAAAAGTGAGGTCAAAACTAAAGTATCTAATTTTCTAAGTTGATGAATATATTTTGTTATTCTATTACAAAAACCATGCACTTTTTGTGGTACCCTAGCTTCATCGTGTTCGCGGCAGCTGCCGTAATTTGGAGATCACAGAGAGTTGGACTCCAACTTCTCAATGCCACCTTTGTTTCCGCACGCACTGCTCACCCTACTTGATTCCGCTAAAGGTGTTACGAAAGGGGAGCTCGTTTGTGCAGCACTGGCCCTATCATACCTGCAAGGCACCGGCAGGGGGGAAGTGTATCAGCTTCTTTTGGAGTTGGTCCTTGAAGTTGCCGTTTGCTGTTTTTGGGATCGGCCGATGATTCCATCGGAAAGGTCGAGGAAAGAACATGATATTCCGGCCTTCTATTTGGTGGAGGACACCGGAAGACTTGAGTTGGGTCTAGAAAAGTTGCACGACGATTGCGAAGTTTCTTAGAGAAAATTGGGAGAGTGATACTTGTACTGCGAGACACAGAGGGCTCATTTTTTACTGCATGGTGGAGTAAAATTTCGGAGGGTAGCCCAAGGTTGATTCATGTGCAAGCCTATAGTGTGACCTGGTGATGTGCCTAATAATTTTTGTCTCAAAATTCATGAAACAAATTGTTGCGTTTCAAACGAGGAAGTTTTCAAACCCTGGCAGTCTCAAGGGATGAATGGTTGCGGGCTGAGTCATCCAGGACACCTTTGCGCAGATTTGTCGCAAGTTTGGTGCCCATGAGGCTGGACATCAAAAAGTAGCAAAGGCTTCCCTGAAAGTGATGGCTAGTGAGTGTAATTATACAAATGCGTTTCTTGATGTTTTTGGTGGCTTTTTGCAGGCCTATGTTCGATTTGGTCCTTCATACCTGTTGCTTGGTTGCAAGTCATTCGTTGGATTCGTGAGACTGATTGGTTTTGAAGTTGCAGGTGGCAGTCGGTGATGGTTTCGGAAGAGCATGCCAGAAATTAGATGTTGAACGATGTGGCCGTTGTGTCCCTACTTTTCGAAAAATCCCAGAAGCGCCATGACCTTTGCTTGACGAACTACAGCTCGGAAAGTTGACAAGAAGGGAAGGTTTTTGTTTTCATTATCCTTTCCAGAAGTGATTTTTTCATATTTGTTCGATTAGCACTTGTTCAACTTCCATTAGTTTTCACGGGTGTAAGATGGTGCAAATATCTTATGAAATCTAGTGACAGGCTTTTACCAGAGAGCTTAAGATATCACTGATGCCAATCAATGGCATTTTCAACCTTGTTTAGGATCCAAAGCAAAGGTAATTTGCGGAAGGTCAACCTGACCTCAAAAACAAGTGGACCTATGAGAGCGGTTAAACTTCATTGCCTTGTGGAAGGTCTAGCACGAGCCATGCAAACACTGATGTGGCCTTCTTGATGGACAAGTCGGGAAAGCCTGGATGGAGTGTGTTGGTTGAAACCCAAAATAAAGGGGGACAAGGTTGGAAGTCCTTGATAGAGTTTTAAGAGATGCAGTGACAAAAGCAGCACTTGCAAAAAGAGAACGTGTTTTTTGACATGACTTGACATAAACACACTTACAATGAAATACATTGAATATGGCTAGACAGTCAGGACAGAGCTGGCAAGTATGGAATTGAGGTCCTTTCATGCAATGGAACTCGGCAGGGATCTCAGTCCCAATCATGAGAGATCATTGAAAGCCAGGTTGAGCAAGAAAGGAAAGGATGCCAAAGACTCCATGGTCCAAAGAACTTTCTCACCCATAGGAAGGAATATCTATTCTGTTCATCATTCATTCTCATTCATTCTCAATTTGCTTAGAGTCAACCTGTAACCAAGCCTTGTTCACCAAGAATTCAAGACTACAAAGGATAAAGCGTTTGACTTTGCCGTTGCTGCATCAAGGTGGTGCCATCATTGATTGCCCAACCCAACATGCTCAATGCCCCTTGGTGTTGAGGGTGCTGTTAAAGATTAGACTGCAGACCACTACAGACGGTTCTTAAGTTCAAGGGACCTTCATCCGTGATAATCACAAGGGGGTCTATTGTACAGGGTGTTTGACACATACAAGGAGGCGATGTGAGACTTACACAAGTACAGCCTGCCATGCTTTGCTCATTATGTCTTTGAATTGGGATCAAGGCAAGTAGAGTGAACAGTGTTTTGCTTTGCAACAGCTAGTGTGCTAGAAGCCATTAAAAAAAAAGTGCACAGTTTCGATTTCCAAGCTTGAATCTCTGCTGAGACTAGGTAAAGCCTCAAGCAATGAGCAGGATGCATTCAAAGCATTAGAGGTGCAGAATGGGCCCCTTGGCCGGATCTATTTTGACAAAGCATCAGGAATTTCAGATTGGACATTGATCGTTATTGGAGTTTGACTTTGATAATAGATAATTAATAGCACATAATAAACTATCTATATATATATACTATACTCGAATTTATCTACATAATTCGACTTGGGTACCACTCTGAAGTAATGCTTGGTTCCTCTTTAACAGCCTGACGTTTGAAACTCCAGGCAATTTTGTTTTGTGTTGTTTCCTCCTTTTAGGTGGCATCCTAAAATCACCTTGGAAGAATTCCACGATGGTGGATCATGGTGGTGCGGAAACGTAGGGGGATGGGCTGCCATGGACGGCGGATGTGTCATGACGGACATCAATTCGAATAAGAGAGAGTACGATGTTTACGGAGTTTTAAGGATGTTTACATGTTATATCATTTTATCATTCGATTTTTTTGATATACTTGTTTTTAATAGTTTAATGTGTAAAGTGTTAGTCGTTGCCTCCTATTCAAAATTATGGGACTCTTGTGACTATTGAAGGGTTGTAGGGGCTGATCACCACAATGGTCACAACCTGTTGGGAATTGAACCATCCAATCCTCCAATTCACAGGGAAATCGACTTTGGACGACTACATAGCTGTGGCGGTGTACGTCGGGATCTTTGTGTTTCTGACAGTGTTTCAGAGGCTGAATCGGGAAGACAGGGTTCGTCAGCTTGGTGTTGGATATAAGAAAAGATCAGTTAAATGTATGTGAAATCATTAGTTTTTTTTGAACTTGCAACAAGTCATACCATTTCAACATTCATGGCATGCAGGCTTAAAACCATCAGGGATGACATTCTGAGCTCCATCGTTGTCCCTCTGTTGAGGTCTTCAGTGGATCTTGCCGCAGCTGAAGGAGGTGCGAATGAGTATGCACTTCTTTGGTGGATCTTGATGGTTTCCTTAGGATGTTTAGGATGTTTGAAGCTTACACACATTCATATGAGTTTCCTTTTTGATCAAAAACAGCTACCTTGAATGCTATTGTATATGCACTGTTGGTGATTGTTTGTGAATGTGAAATCGCCAACAACGTGTACTGTACATAAAGTATGTTGGTGAGTTGGGCACAGGTAATCTGGACATGCATGACACTCCAACTTGTCATCCAAATACCAGGTGAAGTACGAAACACGCTTCGTGCTGCGGTCAGATTTGAGATTGGAAGGTGGACTGGTGCCCCAGAAGCATACACCCCTAGTTTCTCCAACGGTAGTCGTTTTGCCTGAAATCAAGTGTAGAACAGTGAACAGATTGCAAGAATCCAGGCTGGAGTTTGACAAGCATTTTGTGCCTTTTTTGTGGGTGTACTATGTATCAACCACCCACCTTTTTTTGGCAACTTTTGACTTTTAATATTCAAATCCCTTTATATTCAAAGTCTCAAAGGAAAGGAAGGTTGATTTCATTTACCTTCGCAGACCCAAGATTTTGAAACACATGTATACAGTATTCAAGAAGCTGTACATTCTGATTTCTATTGTCTTAAGCGCAAAAGTGACTTCAAGTGGCTGAGGTTTGGGATTTCCAATCAAGGTTGCGGATGTTTCTTGGTTGGGAGGTGCTTGGCTGGGATTTACATATCTCATAAAACTACTGGTGGCAGTTGCAACATCCAAAGGGCAAGTTGACACAATTGTATGGTTTTTAATGGTTGAGGATATTACCGGATTGCTGGACATCATTTGCCCCAGTGATCGTTTCCGTTTCTTCGTGTACGAGCAATGCCCGTAACCGCCATAACCCATCTTCTTCCTCCGGATCTTTGCAACTGCGAATCAAAATGTTTGTAGTGGGGAAATGGAAATTGACCCTCTGGCCATCTAAATCAATCAAGTGAAAGTGCAGTGGAATTTGATGGATTTTAGAAGCTTTGAGGTGATTTTTCCAGGTAATGACGATGTGAAGCAATTCATTTTGGATCTGAGAACTTGAACTGTCTCAGGTTGCTCATGGAGGACCAGCATTTATGGCGGGGGTGCAACCTGGAGACGTCACCGGACCTAGAACACCCCGGCCGCAGGTTATGGGATGGTTAAACGGACACATCGCGGTTACCATTACATCTGTACATAGATATTACATACCCATCATAACCGTAAGTGTAAAAATTAAGACCATTTGATGTTTCAATGTATAACTGGTGTTTGTTTCACAATGTTTCCCAATTTTATGATGCTTGACTACTCCCTGGTTATGGGGTTGATATTTCTGTATGTCGATAAGTTGACAGCAAGATTGAGGTCCTTCAACTTGATGCTGGAGGAGATGGTGATATCAAGTTCTTGGAGTTGGGTGACCTGAAAATCTCCACCATGTTGGATCATATGTCGCTGGAGGTCAGATTCAACTAGTTCAACTGGTGCAAAATCTTAGGGGGTGGATATGTTGAGGTTGGTGCCAGGATGTGGCACATGATTTCAGGATTCCTGAAATGTTACTATGAATGAAACGGGAATGCCCACCAAGTCACATTGTTAATGAGAGATGTTCCCAGAGATGTGTTTTTTGTATAATGGAATTTTTGCTTGGCCTCTAAGTGATAAGACGGGCCTAATGATATTATCCCGTCAGCACAAGGAAAAGCAAAATTGTTTCTTGAGGCAACCACCAATGGCCGCATTGGCACTGCTGCAAGAAGAAGCTGTCCAGCAACCTTTGCGTTTCTTCTTCAAGGCCTGCAAGTAGCGGAATCCTTTGATTGATTCTCCAGGTCAGACCCCCCCAGGCAACGCTGCCAGATTGGTCGGTGGCACCATGTTTCATTCGACCATTGGTAGGCCCAACAAGTGGAACCGATTGCTGGACCTCAAAAGCAAAAGCTGAAGGCCTCGGATGTCAGTTGCGATCGCAGATGGTGGCGGCCAGCAGTTTCAGGGTGATTGCCTTTGACAGTTTCAAGCAATTCTGTTTCGTTTTCCTCATGATGCTTGGGAGAATTGCCTTAGATGGGCCAGTCATGGGGACACCGCGGGACCACCCCTTTTCTTAGGCCCTAAGGGATCTTTGGGTGCAGGTAGGGGTGATGGCATGCAAAGCTGGAGAGACATTGGAGCAGGTCCAAGAGCAGGACCCAAGGGATGCTGTGGTTTCTTTGGAATTCCATCATGAAGGTTGCCCGCTGTGATCCATTGAATTTAGAATGGCTTCAGTCCGAAAATCCTACCACAAAACTTATCAAGCTTGTAAATCCATTTCACTCAAACATATCAAAAATCAAAACATCCGGTTCTTTGCACTTACTTGCACTTTCAGGAGATTACCGTTTCCGACAAGCCTTGCATTGTTGCGGCCTGGGTTAACGGTTAACGGTTAACATCAATATGGAATTTGATTTAGCTATCGGTTGCTTGTCAACTTGTAGGTACCAAGGATACCACGCTGTACTTTCTACATATCTACATGAAGTTTGTTGCCTTGCTGTCAAACAAAATACAAAGGATCTGGTTGTATCACTTTTCATTCTCAGATGCAATTGCTTTGCTATTTGGTTCTACCACAGTCAAGGTCCCCGCCTTCTTTGTAGCGCGACAAGCCTGTGACTTAGCTCTGTTGTGTCAGAAAGCAGCAACAGCAAGACACAGAGATCAAATGTTGGGAATTTGGGTTGATTCTTTTGCAATGCATGGCAAAAGATCAAGTAAGGGTCAACCCCTTTTCTATATCCCCAATATTTTTCGAATGTCAATGTGATGTTTCAATGAGGTCCGCTTGCACTTCGACAAGGGAACTGCTTGGCCACAGATGGGTGGCAAGGCAAGCCTGTTTCAATGGAAGGTGTCGTTTGGAGTCATGAAATCCCAACGCGTTGCTTGTCATGGCGCCATGCTTGAGGCCTTGTCTTTGTCCGTGGGAGTTCTGAAGGTGCTCATCCGAAGCGATGTTTTGCATGTTTTGTTGATGCGGCCATTGGCTGAATCGTTGTTGATTTAGTGACATTTAATGATTTAATGGCCATTGTTTAAATCAAACCAACCAACCAACCAAACAACCAACCAAACAACCAACCAACCAACCAAACAAACAAACAAACAATGAATGAATGCTGTTAGGTATGGCGCTTGGCCCCACCGCTTTTCAGACAGCGCTTCTTGGAGATTTTCCGAAAGCTGGAGAGGCATGGTACCATGGGTCACCCATTGCTACCAGCATCTTCCGACCCACCGGAGAAAAAAACTTAGAAGGCAATCAAAAATCATTAAGAATCAAGGATGTAGTAGATTAGTATATTATTAGTAGTATAAAGTTAGAGGAAATGTGAAGGAATTCTTCAGTTTGGTTGGAAGTTTGAGGTAAATAGGTTTTGCTTCAGCCGATCGTTTGTTGATGCCAGGAAGGGAAAGCAGGCTGGCCAACTTCCACCTGTTCCCAGGTGGGATCTGTTTCATTGTGGCAATCTTCTAGTGAATAAGATGGCCATTGGGCGAAAACGAACAAAAAGCTAAGGATGTGAGAAAAATCATACATTTGTAACTCACCTTGCGGGGGTGCGAGGCCTCTATAATTATACCCAGATATACATCCATTCCAAAGGTCCTTGCGTTGAATGTTGACCTTAAGTGATGCCAGTAGGCAGAAGTACAAAAAAAAGGCACCAATTGCATCCAATTGCAGGAATGATTACAAGATAGTCAGGTGCTTTGCAGTCATATCTCTCCAGGTTTTGGTCTACTGCAGTACATGGGCAGAGCTTCAACATGGTCATCAACATGGATTTGGCGGGAAGCCTCAACAGGGAGGCTGAACAGTCCTTACAGTGCATTAGCCAAGGGGGTGCATGAGTGGAGTAGGAGGGCACATGGATTTAGCAACACCACCAACTAATTAGATCTAACTAGTTGTTTGTGGGGCCAAAACTGGTGATGCATATTTTACAGATGCATACCAACGCACTCATAATGCATGCATACGGAATGTATACGCGATCATACATGTATACTGTATATTTTGACTATTACCACCATGCATATATACATATACACATACACTGAATAGGATTTGATCATTCAATTTGTTCCTCTCTCGATCAGTCCATGAGTGTTTTGCTTTTCTTCATATCAGTCTTTGCCACATTCTACCACCAAAAGGTCAGGCGGCTACGAAAAAGCCACGACTTCAAAGGGGATGAACAAGGGGTGCGGCATCCTGCTGGAACGCAGGGTTGGGCCCTCCAAAGTTCTAGATGGGGTCGAAGTATGTAAGAGTAATGTACATGTATGTTTGACTTGTCACTTGCATGCACTCCTAACACAATCTTCTTCAACTATCCGACTGCTTCTAATCAGTTGAGAAGTTGATTGGGAGGCGAGATCGTTGTCAATGATTTTTGTCACTCCGTGAGCGAAGTTTGTATAGCATGAGTAGTCAGTACTTGTACCTTCAGGATATTTTGGCTTTGCAGGCCACACCATGCAAGATATGCAAGCAGGTGTCAATCAGGTCTATATAAACCTGTGGCTACAGGGCAGGGTGTAATTCAGATGTAGGGAGTGTTTGGAGACCTGGGATATTGCACATCAGCAGAGCAGCAGTTCAATTGCAGGCCTTACTGAAGATGGCAGTCAAAGATAAGAAGGACACTTGGACCTCCGAAACAGCATGTTGGATTGAAGGTCATGCATATCAGCCAGCGAGGTCACTGAGACTCTTTGTGCAAACAATGGGATCAGCATGGCATATTTACTAACTTATAAGTTACTAAGCCTGAGCTGGAGTTGATTCTTACATGAAAGTGCCTGTAAGATGCCTCAACTATAGAATTTTGATTCGGTGAAACGTGAAGAAAGGTAGCAACAGGCTGTGAGCAACCAACTCATTGAGCCCCAAAATATACTTCCTTTTGCGAAAAGATATTATCCCAAATGTGATCAATATTATACTGTATATGATTCATATATCATATAACAATATAATCATATATAATAATACATATATATGTATATATAACTATATCTATACGTATATCAAATATTATCTAGCTCGCTGTCTCACCACATTGGATATGACGACATCAAGAGCTGCCGAGGAGTTCCATGTCCTCCACACCGATGAGACCATAGCCTTGCGCCATCGTATTTTTGCCAAGGCGGGCTGGTTTGGAGCACGGTTCTTTCTGGTCGAACAAGGCAGCAGATGACTCTAGGAGATGCCAGAAGTGACACTTGCTTTTAGGATCTTTTTGGGATTATATTGTAGATGACGGTTTGATTGCTGATGAGTATTTCACAATTTATAAATGAGTACATAGTCTAACTGTTGGATGTCATGTGCGCACTTTTCTAGAAAAATGGAATTCGTTTGGCGAAAACGTCTTTTTTTAAACAGCCGTCAACGATTCGGCTTCATCACAGATTCACCGGCAGTTTGCTCTGATACCGATACCTTTTTCTTTTCAGGACGAGGATGTGAGGGAATGCACTTTCCATCCTCAAACAGCCTAAAGCTCAGATCTATTGAAGTTTCGCGTCCAAAGATTTGTGCTATAATGCATTCAATCCAATGTGACGTCAGGGATTCCTGGAATTCCTCTTAGATGTCATGGTTTTCCAGCTTGGTAAATCACAACAATTTCACCAGCATTGTCTTAAGAATCACTGAGGCAGCCAATGTTCCACGACATGTTCTGGCAGAGCGGGATCGTATATCTGATCGCATGGACCCAGAGAGAGTGCTTGCCTTAGGGTGAAATTCCTTGAGATTGAAGGATCCAAACAAATTGACCTGGCATGCTTACAGCAGCTTCCAATTCAAGTATGTTCCAATCATGTGAAATCATTGCATCCGAAGGTCATGGTCTTCATAGCTGTATTCCATCTTAAACATTCATAGATTCAAAGACTATCTTATCCATTTCTCCGATCAGAAATATCATCAACTACAATCATTGATTATCTAAAACAAAAAGCAAATAGTTCTCCGTTAACCTAAATCACGCGCATCTTAGAAAAGATGCTTTGAGGGTTCCACACATATCTCTACGTGCTGAGATCACCAGCATCGATGATTTTGTCAAGGAGCGAATCTTGTGACTTTGCTCCGAGCTTTGGGATCAAGAAACTATCCAGGATGAACTCGGGGAAACAATTAAATGGTTGGCGAACCCTGCGCACTTTTGGGCTTTAGATTCAAAGGTGGGCAAGCACAGATGTCATGCAACATACATCTACCTACACTATTTCAAAAAAAACTTGACATTTTCAAGCTCACATGTTGGTTACAAGTTGCCGATGTTCCACGCTTGTTTATGGATTTGTTGTAGAGAGCTAATTTTCCCTTCGAGTTGAAGAATTATATATTTCACATGTCTACCAAGGATCTCTCCAGTCTCACATTTCCTCCGTCTCCGTGGGTTCCTGATGGCAGGAAATTGGCGAAAACTACGAGGGTCCAAAATATGCCAAGTATCGTCATGTGTTTGGGGTCCTCAGCTCACTGTAGCACCTGATCCACTGGCCAGATATGCCCATGGAATCACATGGGACATGGATCATATTGAATCATTATGACCATGCAGTTGAAGAGATAGTATAAGGGGGTTCTGAAACGCTTATGTTGTTCAAACATAGCCTTGTGGTCTGTCTTGAATATTTCTGCCTTGCGATGTGTTGAATGTTCTATTATAACTATATTCTATCATGTCCTTGGAGAAAGGGATATTATGCCAGTGTTGTTGAACTTCCAGGAAAAATACCAGGGCAATCATTTTGCAGTCAAAGGATCTTGGCACTGCTAATTTAAATCACAGTTCTGCATGATATAGATCCCAAAGATGGATAGCATGTATTAGCCGTATTAGGATGAAGCTAAACAGAATTGCTGGTCCTCCGTGATTTGGTAGTGAGGCGCCGGCATCACATGCTTTCACAAGCGAAAGCCCAGTATGTGAAAGGCACAGTAACGGGTTGAAGGATGGAGCACAGGGCAACAAATCTACCCCCAATGCTGAGTGATGCTGCACTAATTCCATGCAATTCCTGGATGAAACAACTCTGCTTGCAGGTGCATTGAACGATGCTCTGACAAAGCTGAAAAGTTACTTGGACTTATAGCTCTCGCTCGAGCATATAAGTCTTATATGGTGCGTTTTACTCGAATCATCCAGAATGAATCAGAATACATGTTCAACTTGTTATACGCCCTTGGTGGCAATTGATTTGCCATGCCTTTGCTTCAATGGATCACTAGACATGACAGGAACCCCCATGTAGATGAGAGGCCTAGGCCAAAGATCCGGAACAGTTTGATAGCCCCCGGATTCATCAGAAAAACCCAAGATCATCTATATAAGATCTGGTTTTTTGAGGATCGCCATACATCTCTTGCACGTGGTAGAATGAAGGTTACAAAAGCATTGAGGGAAGGTCAACTGCTTCAAAAGTGCTGGTGAGATGCACAGACTTGCAATGAAAGCCGACACTGTCCACGTTGACATGTGGACTCCAATAACAACGAGGTATGAGCAGCAAAGCAACACCTCCCAAGAGAACCTTCAGTGCAACATTGCAACAGGTCTGTTCAACCAACCAATGCTTTTCGTTTACGTATCAGTACTGCTGTAACCCTTCCTACCTAGCATTGATTCCTCTCAACATTTGGACACGGTCACGTACCTGTTTCGCGTGTACATAGACATGATACCTGTGTTCCTGGTTCAAAGCGTGTTGAGCATTTTCAGCGCTCTCTTGCAAAAACCTCAGAAGAATATTTCTTGAATTTGCATTGGCTCGTTTCAGTATGTTTGGTTCTTTCATACCTTCGCACCATGTTTCTGGTTTATTGCAATGAACTATCACCCAAGACACTTGGGCAATGAATATGGCTTGCAAGTATCGGGCATGAATAGCATGGCATGGCCTTTATTCTCAGCTAAGGCAGTTTCGGAGCTTGGAGCTCAGCTCATCAAGTCTATGCCAAGAAATATGAGAAAAGGTGAGATGTGAGCCATGACAAAACACATGTGAAATGATATGAAAGCCTTTGAAAAATGATACTAAGGCTAAGAACATGATGTAAGGTGACAGTATGGATTGTCTACCATGAGTCGATGAGTGATCGCGATTACAGTATCTAATGCGTTGTATGCCGCGTTGATGGACGTCCGTCAGTCATTCACCTCGGGGCTTTCAAGACTTGCACGACACCAGCCGCTGAGGTTCAACAAATCTTGGACCGCTTCAGGTGTCATCACAAGGGTTGTGGTCAAAAATTGGATACAGATCAAAAAATCCAAAAGTCGGGGTGCCTAGGTCGTTGGTCACGACTGTTGGATTGGTAGTTGATGATTGGATCTTGAGGGGGAGGTGAAGGTTGAAAATCAGCTGTTGATTTCTGGATGGCTGCCTAGTGTCCTTGGATGGGGTTGGTACATCCATCAGGTACTCAGAAATAGAAAGATCGCCAAACCCCAAATCTGATTGTTGTTGCATGTTGACACTAAAAGTCTAATATACTACTAAATATACTGTTTGAAAGCTTTTTTTCCTTGATTTCCCTCACATGATTCATGAATCTATTGAGATGTTCAAACTCCCAACCTACGCCTTTCTGCTCCTCCAGATGCGACCGTTGCTCTGGTTTCTATTGTTCAAAGCACAAGGGAAAAGCTGTGATCCCGGCCAAGTTTCGGGCATTTCGTAGTCTTGCGATCGCCATGGGTTGACAGGAACATCTACCTGGACCCAACCCTGGATTTTGAATAAATTTGATGAAAATTGATGAAAATTGTTCATCTTCAACTGAAGTTTCACAGTGTCTATGCTCATCATTGATAGAACCGCGCAGCCAACATTGCCAACTGAGCTGCGAATGATTTGGCCTTTAAAAACTTGGCAGCTGCGAGTCCATGGCCCAACGAATTCCATGCCAGGTGCACAACTGTGAAGTCATGAAAGAGATCATCAAGGCTAAGGTGCGGAAAGTGCATCAAGACATGGAACAGATGGTGTTCTTGAGAAATTATGGAAACACTGACATGCTTCACAAGATGTTAAACAAGTATGTTACTATGTTCTTATGTTTGAAAGCTTAGAGGTAAAGATGATTGTTAACATTGATTGGCAACACCCAATTCCACAGCAGTTCCTCGACTTCGTTGATTCGTTGGGGAGGCCAAAAAAGAACAAGAAGAAGTTGGAGAAGGTGACAAAAGCCGTCCACCAGAGGACTTCACCCCATTCACAGTTGAAGGGACTACCATGGCTGGTGGGAATTTGAGGATGAGGATAATGATTATTCTAAGAGATTCTAAGAGAGATGCGAAGAGGAACAGTTTGGGGTGTTGCTGGCAGGAGAATTTCGACAACAAAGTGGAGTTTGGACTCTTGCTGGAGGTGGACATTTGCAGGGTGTGAAAGCCAAAAGCTGCAGTTGCCAATATCAAGTGGTGCCATGTCACGTCGCTCGAATCGAATCTCGCAAAACGAGTTTGCTGCGTCAGCAACATGCTACAAATTGGGTTCAGGCACGTGACCTCGCAGAAAACATCATCAGTGCCTTGAGTAAGAAGGCAGGGCAAACTGAAACTGTGACAACCAGGAGGATCCTAATGTTCCAAGATGTTGCAAGTCCGAAATGGTGTTGCTGTGTCCAATGCTGAAGACAAGTTGCAGAATGTTGCAGATTAAGAAAGCAGCATAGGCAGCTAGATACTGCAGGAACAGGAGAACAAACGAGTTGTGAAGAAACACGGAAAAACAAAAGCAAGAACTGGTGCCATTCAGCATGCAGGAGAAGGAGAAGCATGACCTAGAGCACCTGGGTCAGTCCTTGGCTTCATTTGGAGCAGTTCGGATTCTGGAGAGGCAGGACGTGGCTCGAAGATTGAAGAGGTTTGTTTGGATGAATTAGAGGAATCAGTGAAGCGTGATGAAGCCTGATATTGATTGTTCATTGCTTTGCCATGCAAAGGTGCAACTAAGGCATGGATTTGGAAATTTGAAATTTGTGTATTCTTTAGAGATCTTTAAAGGCTACAAGTGCAGAGTACCCGCTGTGGTAAAACAAGTGCAGCTAGTGGTTTTGTCTTGACGGCCCATGAGAAAACTTGAGATAAAACGAAGCGCCGTTCTTCATTCGATTTCCCATCCATCTATCTATGTCTTTGTTTCATAGCCGTTTCTGATGAAGAAGAACTCAAATTGTAGTAGCGTCAGGTGATGTCACCCATAAGAACAGTCTATATTGGATGTTTCCCTCTTTCAGGGTTGTATGGGCAAGTGAAGTGCTACAAATGCTGCAATTTCCGCAGATTCAGGCCACAAATTCTGAGCATGGTCAGTTTGGCCGCCAGGCCCTTCAGAAAGCAGATGTGTCAAAGTGCCTTAGAGAGACGGAGAAGTTCTTCCGAAGTCGGGAAGGCTAGGAAGTCCCGGGCGATCTTGACGGGGGGATCACAACAAATCCTTTGGGCATCTCTCAGAAAAACGGGATGGTTTATGATGCTTCCCCAATGATGTGAAGTACAGTGGTTTCTCCCCAAAAGAATCCAAAAGAATCCAAAAGATGTATATCGGATATCGTTGAGGTTATGGTTATAGTTACAGGCTCGAATGTTGAAAAATGTATTTGGAAAACGAAAATAATTAGACTGAAATTGGATCCAGTTTTTTTCTTGAACTGATATTGGCGAGTTCCAGCAAAGACAGGCAAACCACTTTTTCTCCCAGCCTGGTTCCACAATGTCAAAGGTATTAATAGGGCTGCACAGAGGCACAGAGTTTCACAACGCTTGGTTGATCAAGTGCACCAGGTCTAGGGATAAGCCCACCTTCCCCTTTAAACAGCCCTGTTTAGTTTGGGGCAGGCTGCACCATGAGTTGGCAGGAAGTCTGTCATGCTTTCTTGAAGCCCCTGGAAAGGCTAAGACTCGAACACCTCGTCTTGGGGTTCATTCAGATGTGAAGTGTCATTGTGGGAAGCCCAGCAATGGAGGCAACTGGAGCTGAAGGGCTAGATATTTGACTGCAAGTGATCCTCAATAATTGTAAGTTGTTGATAAATGGGGCATGGATAGGTTTGGACCATAATATGTTTGATGCAACCTGCCAAGCCCTGCTATTGATCCAGTCCAGCGGTGTTTTTTTCTTTGACTCAGGGTAAAATCTAAAGCAACCTGCGGTTGTTAAGATGTTTGGGTCGCTGGGCTATCCAGAAAAGGGATAAATTGCAACTCGAATAGGACAGCTCGTCATCGCTTATAATATGAACGGCTAGTAGATGCCATGATGATCCAGGACTTGCTTTGCAAATTTGCGTATAAGATTTTGACGCCCTCAAAAACAGAGCAAGTGAGGCGAGGTGAAGATTTCTCGGGGATGCTTGGAAATGGGTCTTCATGAAAGGCAAAACAGTCCAGAGATTCTATTGAAATGCAAAGATTATTGATATAAAGGTTGCTTTCTGATCTTACTTTCTGAAAAGCTACTGAGTAGTCATGACTGCACGTGTTGCAATGATGTAACAACAGTAAAACATATCTCAAGAATCATTTTAGCCATGTCCTGCCGGCGCCAAAGCAATGAATCAAACCAGGCCCCAAAGCTCACAGCCCCTCTGAATTACGCTTCCCAGCAGCGCGGTGGCTCGGGGATGAAGGAGCCAAGGAGATTCCATCACGTTTCCTAACCGTTCTTTGATATTGGGCATATACTTGGATTCAGATGAGTCTATAGTGCGGTAGGACTTTGGCATGTGCACAGAAAGTCTTGCATTTTGTGTGTAAATCACCAAGAAACATGAATCCTGGTCCTACTTGCAAAAGGCAGGTTGAATAATCACTAGGGGCGGCGTATGTGCAAGCACCCAAATGTTGAACAACATTTTGTGCTGGATGTTGTGTATCAGCCGACTAGTTTCAGAAGTTCAGCCTTCAAGGGCATTTGTGCCATGCATTCTAAAACAGCTGTATTGGTGTATGTCCCGCGTCCAAAGCGTAGCAGCAGCACTACATTAAGGTTCCACGTTCGGTCCCCAAGTCCTTACCCTCAGCTAAGGCCGAGTCAGTGTCACGACGTGTGGCGTGGGTCAAAGAGGCGCCCTGTGCACGTAGGATTGTTTTCATCCCAAACGCAGAATAGAAATCGTTTCACAAGGGATGTTTGAGATTGAGCATACCTGATGTCAACCAAAGTTTGACTAAAAATTGATATTCAACTGCACCCAGATGCGTCCTTATATAGATTGGACCCTAGACTGTAGACTTGTAGCACTTGACAGGCCATCAATGAAGCTGCTAAGAAGTCAGATGTGCGACCCAATTCTGCAGCAGAACGCAGCAAGAGAAGGTGCTGCTAGCAAACGTTTTCATCCGATCCACTGTTTGGGAGCAAAGTTGGACACGTCACCAAGCCTTTTTTGAACCCCTTGTCCTTCTCCAAGTCAGTACCACTTGACATTCCTATTTTGACAAGAGCCGTTTGTTTTGTAGTTCCAGTTTGATTTGTTAGCTGTTTTCATTTTTTGTTTGCTTAAGGATCAATGTGGCACATATGGTCCAGTGTGCCTTGATGCATATCAGGAAGGAGGAAGAGGAGAGAAAGAAAGCCCCACCTCCCCCACCGGTACCAGAGCAAGGTGCAGTCAACAGCTTGTCGACCTGACAGCACTGAGTCAATAAGAATTTCAGAGCTTGGGTATATAGTCCTTTTGGAATCTACCTCAGTATTGTTCGTTGATTTTGGTGAGTTGGAGATATGATAGCAATGTATAATTTAATCGAAGGCATGAAGTGGGCCCCTTGTGAAATTGCAGTAATAGGTCCGCTTTCAACAGCTACATTTTGACAACCACTCATACATGCGTGCGCGCTCCACGTTTCCGGTGTCTCCCCCCTCACTCACCTAGTACTACGTATCAGTCATGCCATCATACTAATATTGGGCGGGTGCGACCATAGAATTCTGTCTCATAGTATGATCTTACATGATCTCACCTCTATAATTATTACATAGAAGATTATAAGATTATAAATGATTACAATATGTAATACATTATGTTATCATATACAGTTATCATGATATTCTATTGTATATAGCTTCCAGCAGCTTCGCAGGTGGAATACCTCGGCGCCGCTCCAAGCCACGTGTTGCAGTGAAATTGCAGAAACGGCTGAAAGAAAAGGCAGGGGTGTGTTGTTACTTGGACATCCTGGACATGAGAAAGTTGCTTGGTTTGAGATCCCAATGTGGATGATACTCTGTGAATTTGATCAAACTTTGCAGGAAGCAGATCTTCAACACGCCTTTGGCTTGTGCTGTGAAGCACGAGTGAAATTGGAGGTGCAGCACATTGACCAGTATCAGAGATGGGTGTTGAGTCCTTGAGTCCTGCAGGGTTCATTGCAGGTCGATGCAAGGGAGAGCTTATCTTATCTCCCTTGAATGTAAGAGCTTTTCATGATGAGTTCTACCGTTATGGTTCAATATTTTTGTCAAGTGAATAGACACTCAGGTTCAGAAGAAACGTGGACAAATATTTCTACCATTTTCTACCTGTGTGAACTGTTTCTCACAGGACTTTTACTGAGTTCAACATCTCCTTTTGAGTTCGCCTGTGGGTCGGAGCTAGGAATCTCTTGTTGCTGATGCAGACGCATTGATCGTGCAGGTGCGATTGCAAATCCATCCAAATCCACAAAACAATGGATGGACCATGGATGGTTTGACTAAAGTGTCTTTCATGCTCCAATATGCGTCAAATCAATCAAAGCCAACGGACATGTCGTGGGGACTGGATGAAAGCATTTCAGCGAGGCCAAACACATGGCAGAAGAGAGTCTGAAGGAGGTGCCAGTGACAGTGTGTGATTCCATTCATTCCCATTTAAGGGCGAAGGATCGTCCAGAGGAAGTGGTATTCATGTGATATGTTTGTTGAATTTGTGGGTCTTGAGGCTTTCGGCCATTTTTGAAGCAGTGTTTCAAAGCAATGTTGGTACAGCCAAGACAACCAACAGAGAATGTCAGGCCATAGCTGCTGCACCAAAACAAGGCCTGGTGAAGAGTTTGGGTGTCAATACTTTTTTCAGCCACGAAAGAGGCAGCCATGATGCACCATATTTTGAAAAAATGCTGAGAGGCATACCAACAGGGGTCTTGAGAAGAGTGTGGTGTGAACACTTTGCCCCCATGAAAGTTACTGTAGAAGGTTGTTTGTCAAAAGTTTTGGACAGGTTCTGATGGCACCTGTTCTAACAAGAGGGATGTGAATAAGGCGTAATGTAAGGCGCTATATCTTGAGCATCAGTGCATCAGGTGAAGACGGAGAGAGCAAAGCCGGGAGCCACAAAAAGACTGCGGATCCTTGAATCAGCCTGCGGATGCTTCGGCAAGCACCACCAAAATCTCAGCGTTTCAATAGAATGTGAAGAACAGTGAAGCTGCAGAAATCCCTCAACAAGAACCTGGACTGGTAATGTTCTTTCAGCATTTTCACGACGGATATTACCATAAATACGTTTAAACAAAGGCAAAATGCTGATTAAGAAACGTCCATGAATCCATGAAACATTCAAATTTCCAGCTACATAGCTATGTCATGCTTGGCCAAAGACCTTGAGACGATCATGGCACAATGCACAGGCTGCCTTTCGAGACTCTGAAAAGCAGGTGGCTAAGGGTTTCATGGAGAAAGAGGTACTGGTAGAGGCCTACGGCGATAGGAGTTTCTGGAAGGAAAGCATTGATGTGCTTGAAACGAACTAACAAACTTTCCACATCCACCAGTTGGTGCAGGGTTCACCCAACATGCTGACACTTGGAATTCGAGTGCAGGAGCTTCGGCAGATGCGAGTGTCACTGCAACAAGAGGCCTTGCAGAGGGTCACACTGTTTGCGTCAGTTGGCATTGCCCTACATTCGCTTTTCCAGAGCGGTACAAGGAAAGGATGATGAAATCGCTCGAAATAGTGGGAGGGTTGAGTTGAGGGCATTAAAATGCATTAAATATATTGACTCTCAGTTGCATTCACTTGCAACAAAGAATTTGTTGGGTTTCAGCGTCCTGTTTTCTCTTCCAGCGACAGGTTTTTCGTGGTTCTTCTAGCCATTTTGACTTCCCTTTGTGCCTATCGTCTTGAAAGTACGTAGAGTAATGGAAGAATGGAGAATGGTGTTGAGATTGAAATTATAGTTCTATGCCTTTCTATGATTCTATGATTTTTCTAACATGTTCTATACAGTTCTAGGACTTTCTCAGAGAAATTGCACTTGTTGCCTCTTTATCCTTTGGACGCATCATATTTGTCCACTAGGCTCAAGAGACGGTGGAGCTGTGCGCTATGCTTGAAGAGGAGGTACAGGGGGCATAGCTTGCCATATGGCAGACCCCAGAGTTGTGGATCCCATGGTTTGGAATATCAAAGAAACAGGCAGTTTGAAGGTTGGGAAAGATCGTTTTTGACTGCTTCACGTCACAAGGACACAACAAACAGCCCTAACCCAGGTCCTGTTGTTGCACTCATAGGAAGGGTTTTCATCATAGACTGCTGGTTGTCAAAACCTCGGTCCAGTTTTGACAGGTGCAAATGCTTCGGTCATGCCGTCGAATTATGTAGGGTTGGTGGGAGCACGGTAGGGACTCTATATTGAGTAGGAACCAAGCGAAATAAGCTGCGGATTTGATTGAAAGGATCTTTGGATCTCTTCGTCCTTGCGACAGCAATGTTTGATCTTTGCAGGAAGCAAGGGGAAAGTAGGATGTTGTTTGGGAATATAGATATATAGATGATAGATGTGTCATTTTGAACAAAAACGTGAAAAGGCAGCAAAGACAAGAGCTGCGTGCCAGGAAACAATGGATCAGCCCACCAGCTCCCCCGTCAGCGACACGCTTACCATCACCGCCACCAAGACCCCCACCATGGTCACCTCCACAGTCACCAGCACCTCCAGGTGGGAAGGGGACAAGATTTGTACGATTCCTCCAGGGCAACGGAATGAATCGTTGCAGTTGCAAAACTCAATTGCATTGAATATATTGAATAGGGTCTCTGAAAGCAATTGCAATTTGTCCTTGAAAACAAGATGGGCAAAAATTTGTGATGCTTCAATCCATAAGTTTACACTTCGAATCCATGATATTTCATGATGCTTCCATATCTTTGACGATTTGGGTTGAGGCTCAGTCAGTCGACCCCGTGTGGGCAAAGCCTTGGAAGATGTCAGAAACCTCAGAACTTTGGTTGGCTGTGCTCTTGTTGTTTCTTCAATTTGTGGAACCGAGTACTTCCTTGTTGAAACGCAACGAATCGTTTCAGATACCTATCATTTCAATGGTTAAACATCCGTGGCACCATTTTTGATTTGAGGAGTTCAACCCTAAAGCTGCTGTTTGCTGTTCTCCGCTGTCACCATTATTCGATGGTGCTGGTTCATGGCAGCTCATAACAAGTCGACTGAAGCTCCAAAGCAGTCAGATGTTTTCGGAAAACATTGCTCAGTCTTTGCAATGGTTTGTTTAACTCAGTTTAATCTGTCAATATCTATCTGAATCTACATATATTATAATGTGTCTTCATACGACATACAATTTTGACATGATTTCAGATCCATTCATAATGGATTCATAACAGGTGTGACTTCTACATGTTGTGTTGTTTCATATGTTGGAATATTTCATCGCTGTTCGACCGCAATGCATCGCACCTTGGCACGGACACCTGGGAGAGAGTGGTGCCTTGCCGTCCAAGACAAAGTGCCTGGGATGGCAAGAGTTGATTTGTTGATGAAGGGCCTCATCAAAACGAAACAAATTATTGATATTAAAATTACAACATATATGATATTTGATATACGCAAGTTGTACTAGACTGTGAAAATATATGAAATCGCATCAAAAAAATTGGAAAACCCTTCAATTGGAACAGTATAGCGTTTTGCAACGATTTGATAGGAATTGTGTTCGGAAAGTTGCTTCCTCATGCTGAAATTTGATATTTGATTTTTATGTGTTTCTAGGCTCGGAACTTCAAGATCGTCAACCTTTGGGAACTGGAAGCAGGCGCGGCAGCGAGGCATCAAAAACACCCCTCATGCATCCTGATGGCCAAAAAACCCGAGGCCACAACATACGGCAACTAGTTTTCATCACAAGGATGACCTACAAGTATCAGCCTTATTCAGCTTCAAGATGAAGACCTGAAATCTTTATCTTACGAAAAAACTTCGCCCCAGGCAACTTGGATCTTGTCACCAGTACATGGATACAGGGCAAGATCGAAGAACGCAAGCCAGTGGCTTTCGGAACGTACCTCGGTACAATCACCCCAGCACCAGTGGTTTTTCCATGGCGTTAAACGACGGTTTTTCAGTGGCATTTCTGAGGCTTTGGAACCTTGAGCGTCATGGAAACGAAGCAAATCCCATTCTGGCACTGTTGCTGGCAGATTCCCATCGCCTCATGGCAGAAGAAGCCTTGCAATTGAAGCAAGTTGCGCAAGTTGTACTACAGTAATATG
The DNA here is from genome assembly GCA_000507305.1 of Breviolum minutum Mf 1.05b.01. Classification (NCBI taxonomy): domain Eukaryota; class Dinophyceae; order Suessiales; family Symbiodiniaceae; genus Breviolum; species Breviolum minutum. Next base: position 14,733 of record DF242807.1, on the reverse strand, counting down.
ACGTGATATGACTTATTTATGATATAAATCTCGATTCCCAAAGTCTTTCGACTCTACCAATCTGGCAAAGTGCCATGTGCCAGCTCAATCAAAGAGATATGGATTTTTCTGTCTACATGATATGACATTTGACACCAAAGCCCCGTCAAATCCAACATCAGATTTGTTGGGCTTTGTTTCCATAGCAATTATTAATGTATAATTATTCAACTTGACTTCTAGGAGATTTTTTTTCTGTCTCCAAAGAGACCCCCCCTAAAACGTCCCTAAACTCAGGCTGTATCTTGCTTCGAACTCACCGAACTGGTCATTGGCTTCCTAGGATTGCACCTTGGCGAAAAGGGTACCTTGGATACAACCAGCAACCAGATGACTTTCCAGCCTGACCAAGGTGCAAGACTTGATCCAAGATCAGATGGTCTTGAAGATTTGTGCCAGTTGGACTAGGCTTCACAAGGAGAAGCTGAAATATTGTTTCAACGTGACCTTGAGGAAGCTTGGAGTTTTTGAGATCGCAGAAGTTGAGAGAAGGGAATTCAAGAAGGATGGTTGGGTAAGGGTTCTGATGAAAAAACTACACATCAACTGTCCTATGTTGTTGCCAGATTTGATGCAAGATTGGATTGATATCATGGTTTTCATGTTTTCTACATTATAATGGAAGGTGTTGAAGGGAATTTTAAGCTGGGTTTGCGAAGCCAATAGAGTTGAAAATCCAATAATAATATACAAATTAAAAAGTCAAAATAAAGGGATATGCTGTTTGCGCCTCGAAAAGGCCAAGGACATCAATTTGTCAGAATCATGCTCGAATTGAAAACTTGGATTCACATCTCAAGTTATGCTTACAAGATGTTTATAATCCTGGCAGTCGACATCTCTGAGGAACTTTGCAGTGCTGTCAAGTCTGGCAGAGGCACGTGGCATCAAAGACCTGTCATTGGATCAGTTGATTGACTACATGCAGCTTCCGACTTTCAGTCGACTGCTACCGCAGGAGTGAAAGAAGTGGAATTGTATGTGATGTTTATATTGCTGGTATTATTATGATTATCGTTATTAAATGCTACGATCCCCCACCCATTGTCAGTGGAAAGGGAAGTTGAATAGGGATTCCCTGCTAAGAATGTGATAGTCCTAGCCAGTGACTGTTATTGAATGGGAGAGTACCCCCAATTCTTCTTCTTCTTATTGTGTTTGATTGTTTGACGTTTATGATGTATCATTGATTATCTATTGTTGAGTATTTTTCTTTTATTGTTCATTAGTTCTGCTTATTTAATAACTCTTGTTAGTATCGATAACTTTATATTATCAGTTCGTCATTGTTAAAATTGTTTTACGATTTGTCATGATTTTATCATGGTGTTTATGTTGTCATAATTTGTGTATAAGTTTAAAGCCATCAGGGTCTATGTTTATATGTTTACTTATTATTAATATCACGTCTTCAATGTTTTGCTGCACCTGTCAACTTTACCATGTTTTGTTTTGCACTGTGTTTCTGACACTTCCTGATCTATCCTGAGGTGTTGTTTTGTGTTTTTGTCACACCGTTTGACATCAATTTCCGCATTTTGCTACAGGAGGGTATTGATTTGTCTTCAAACTGGGAAGCAGAGGAGATTTTGGAACATGAGAGAACAACTTGGAGTCATGCAAATGCTTCGCGAAAAATACCTACACTTCAATCAACCAATCCATCTTGGCTAGGAGCTGAGCCGTGATCAGATGCGGCATGTGCAAGAGTTTCCGCCGGAACCCTAGTTTCAGCACCCAGAGAGTGAAAAATCATTGTCAGATGGGAAAATCCAAAGGGTGATCGTAAGATATCGTTAGCGTTTTCGGTTTTGATGGTTTTTGGTGACAGCTCCTAATGTGTCTCGAGGCATGTGTTGTATAATCTTTGGGAGAAGCTGGACAGTCTTCCTCAAGTGGAGTGTCAGATTGCCACTGGCATTTTGGGCATGAAGGCGCAGCATAGCTTGAAATTTGATGTGCTTTGGGGATGGGATGTACTGCATGTTGCTAGAAATTTTCTACTGAATCGGCAGATCAAGAGCACCCAGATCAAGGCTAGGAAGTAGATTAGATGTTCAGAGTTCAGAATCACTTTGGCTAGCAAGAATGAGAGGATTTCATCACTGCCTCATTGACATCCATGCATTGAGAGATGTTCTTTGATAATGCAGTTTTAGAAAACATCTTGAATAAGATCAACATCATGGATGGGTGGTGGTTGAAAAGGGGGTTCGGTGGAAGTCCTGTATTCACAAGCCTCGTTTTTGGTAGTGGTGTTGTGTTTCATGGATTCATGGAGGGATAGCTGCATCATTTTCGACGGCATTGGATGTCAGGATGGATGGGAAGCTCAAGGACCCTTGAACACAGATGTCCTCACAAACCGCAACAATTGACTACTGAACAAACAAAGCGGTCACAATGTAGCAAAATTAAGACAGGCAAAGTCTTAAGGGTAGACAAGCCTGAAAAAGGAACGCTCCAATGAAAAGCCGGAAACGAGGGAGCAACAACAACTGCCATAAGTTATTCTTGATGTCGCTGATGTTGCGCAATTCTTGACCTTGTTTCAGGAGTCCGGCGCCGCCATGATGGTCTTTACTGTGATTTGTGCGAAGCTGGACCCATTGGAAGCACAGAAGCTTGAAATTGCAAGGCTGAAAGAATCAAAAGTTTGATTGTTCCAACAGAGAGTGGTTCAGCCTGCTTCAACAGTGGCATAACTTGTGTGGTTTACAATGTCTACAGCCAATTGTCAGATCTAAGTAGGGTTCTTCCGTTTTCAATCTTGGCTTTCAACTGGCCCAAGGTGGTAGGCATGGCACCTATGCAAACAATTGCAAACACGGCTGAATTCGCATCAGCCAAGGAACAAATGGAAGGCCATATTCAGGCAAAGGGAATATTGATTTCAGAATGCTTGGGTGCCGAGTTGCATTGTGAATATGTTTCACTTGGCGAATTAATCAAATGTGTCGATTGGAGCTAGTCCGAGTATGATTTTATGGATTGGATCGGGAAACCAGCAGTCATGAACCAAGCAGTCCAGTGGAGGCACAGTGCAAAGTCTGCTGTGCGATTGATTTTGTTTTGTCCTTGTATATCAATGGTACCTCATAGCTTGGGGAGTCTATCCTATTCAAGTGTGCTATGATCTTCCACTGACGTTTTCTGGGTCTAGGGCAAGAAGCATCAGAAGAAAGCAAGACCGCCTGTGTCCTGGCCATCTTTCAGTCGAGGTTGTGGAACTTATCAGAGACCAAGATGCCAAGATGATCCAAGATGTGTTTGTCACTTTAATACGTTCTTGTGGTTCAGCCTGTACTTTTATACTCTGATGTACCATTCATATATCTCATTGAATTGCATTGAAAGTTGATAGCTTACAGAACTTATAGCCTTTTTGGGATTTTTCTATGTCTGACTCTCAACGCTGTTTCTAAGGAGTCGGTCGATTCCAAGTTGGCCTTGAGTGCAAGCTTGCTGGCAGAAGGCCCAGCTGTGGTGTCCACCCCTGAAAAGGTCTGTTGGATTGCGAAATTATGTGATGTAAGTCAGACATATTTCAAGCAATTGAAGAATATGGAAGAACCGCTTTATGTAATGTCTCCCACTTTCAAGTTGCTTTCCATTTCTTTCCAGAATTTTGGAAATTGGAATGATTTCATTTTGCAAACGGCAGGCATCGAAGTGTCAGACTTTTGCTCCTCTGACAGCTTTGGGCAATACTTCTGCAAGGCATGTGGCGTTGGCCCCTTCCATGTGCCTCTCATGCAAGGATGCATTTGAGTGCATTTCGCACACTGAATGAAGCAAGAGGAGGGTATGCCTTTGACCCACATCATTCAGTCCCATCCAGCAAACTGAGGATTTGAACAGCGTGGTGACCCATATCAATGGTCGAAAACACCGAGAGAAATCGAGACTCGCCACACAGTCGTGCCAGAATTCGTGCTTGTTTGCTAGCGCTTGCTTGGTTGCATGGGAATTGGAACGTAAATGAACGAATGCGCTGTCTAGACTGCAGGGTCCTTGGTTAGCTCTGACAATGTATAAGATTTGGAGTGCAAAACAATGTAGAAACATGTATAAAACTATCAACCACTAAGCTGTCAAAACCTGTCACAATTCTTGTGTTGGGGAGGTTCGGTGGCGTTGGTAGGGAATTCAGAACTGTTTGGGAAGACCTGAATCTGATCAACATCCTGGATCTGCTCGTATGGCTAAGTAGTCGCAATCCAGATTGCATTTGATGGAGGACCGACTTGATTGTTAGTAAGTTTAGTTTTGATACACTCAATACTGCTAATGCTTGAGCCAGTTTTGATTGTGATGTTGAGTAGTACGGGTACCGTGTTAGGTGTGAGTACATATGTAAATATGATGTTATTTTATGTGTCCAATATAAGTACGTATATTTGAATCGTATTTGAGGTACATTTAAAACACCGGAATTCTGAAAGTATACAACGTCTACTCTCAAAAAACTGGCTTTTCTATGCTTCTAGCAATGGAACATCAAGGTTCAGACATTCCCAAACGTTTAGCGCAAAAAACCTGAGGAGCATTGAGCCATCAAAGCCAGCGCTAAAAGCTCCTAAGCTTCATAAAACAAGGGCCGTTGTTTGTTGAGCAACCGTTGGAGACTACAAAAAGGCTGTCTCAAAAGGTGGAAGTGTCTCACCCCCCTAATTTTGGAAGTGTTGATGTTGTTTTCTGGGAAGAGCATGGGAGCTAAAGCCCTCAATCTTGAGACACACCCAATGTTTTTTCCAGACAAAACTTGTTTTTTCATGTCCTTAGCTGATATTCACAGTTCATTGCTGGCCAAGGACCGTGCTAACTCACCCACTGCTGCAGAGATGTTGCGTCAGCATTATGATCTCCCTGCTCTAGCTGAGCTCAACAAGAGGTTTGTGGACAAGATTCTAAAAGCAGTTTCACAAGAGCTAGTCTTTCTGGGGATTAGAACTGTGGAAACGATTCGCTGATTGAAAAAAATTGTATGTTTGAAGTTTGGAACAAGGATGCTTTCGCGCTATGACACATACCAGTACTAGAACATTGAACGCCGACAATTGGGATTGAGGATTTGCAGAGAACAAGTACTAAGTACTATTTATTTAACAGTATAGACTCTATAGTTTTTCATGGTTTTTCCATGTGACCACAAGCCATCATCAAGGATCATCCCAGAAACATGATGAGAAAACCCACAGCTGATGTGACCCCCAGGAGCTCATGGGGGGGTGACTCTCCCTGCGCCGCGGAGTTGCTACGTCGTGCCTGGAGTGTTGCTTTTCCCCGGCGAGCCCCCTGGAGAGACAGGGAGTGATGCATCCATCATGGATGCATCACAGGTGGTGGTGCAGTTGGTGGCTTGTCATATATGTTAGCCAGCATCATGTTTTCATCATGTTTCATGATTAATTATGATTTGCATGTGTCATCCTGAGACTTACATGGTGCATCATCTACTTCCTGCCCTTTTACCCGAGCACACTGCGGGACCTCTTTCGAAAGTTGAGGTACAAAGCACTGTTGACATCGAACTCTGGTCTTCTGATGATGTCAGCCAGCAACCTCTTTGGCTATGCTCCACCTCAGAAAGTCCCAAGCTTGAACAATCGGCGACTGTGGTGCAGCTTTGAACAAAAGAGCAAGAACAAACTCTTGGACAATCGCCACAGAGGACTGGTCATGATCACCTGAAACCACAGCCTTGAGAATGAATTGACGCCGCAAGAATGCCCAGCCCTGCTGGATGAACTCTTCTGAGTATTGGATGGATGTCACTGAACACTGCCAAAGGGCTCATTCTACCTTTGCCTCTACAGGGCCAGTCGATACAAAGAGGTTTAATTATCCTAGCTAGTAGGTGCAGCGTTGGTGGCCGAACCCATCGCCTATGTATATGATCAGGGGATGATCCACCGCCCAGTCAAATGATTGAGGGTGATGGCACAACTTTGTGCATCTTGGAGCACATCGAAGTGGACATCGTTTCTACACCCAAAAGATCTTGAAGCACATTTCAGTGGAAATTGTTTCTACACCCAAAAGATGAAGAACAAACTCGGCGCCATGCACCGGCCCGAACCGATATTGAGATTGAGGAGATCTGAAATTTACTGGTGCTCTGGTGTAGCTTCACTTACAGAGAGCTTTGGCACCATCCGCTGAGGTGTTGGACAAAGTTCGTTCATCCTCTCGACGACCAAGGCCACCTCATCAGGTCCGTAGCGCGCTTCTGGATGCCTTCGGCAGCACGAGGCCATCGTTCCTTGCCTCACAGCGCGCAGGTAAAGGTGTAGTGAAAGGAGCCTATGTCACGCGCATGATGACCATGTGGCCACGGCTCAAACCAATATTGGAGAAGGACGACAACGACAAGAAGTTCCGAAATGCTGGGCTAATGGCCACTATCTAGGTAATTCATCGGATGTTAAATCGGATGGCATTCCGACACTCTTGCACTATGTACCTACTGGAGTATGGAGACCACGGACGAAGATGTTGAAACCAGATCTGGACATGCATTATCTGCATGTTCTGAGTTCCATCCTGCTGGCAGCGATTACAATCAGAACGTGGATGAGCTCCATGCAAGAACATGCGTCGATATGGTGCTGTATTTCTCGCCCCTGGCTGGGACACAAAGTGGTTCACGTAGGGCTTCACACTGTCCTGTCCAGCATATCACGAAATTATTCTTGAGGGATCTGTTCAACCAATTTGTTCTGCCAGTGTGTTCAGTGCTCCAAGTCGAGCTACCGATGGTCCCTGCATGTTTGCTCACGGACCTAGTGGTGCTGCCACATCACAGGACACACCGGCCTTTGCTTCTGCACAGGCTGCTGCTGCTGCAGAAGATTGAAGATCTTTGCAACTGGATGCGTCGGAGACGTGGTTGGATATCGGGAGTGATGGTGGTAGCCAATATAGCTATGGACTTTGACGTGGCTGGCCAACATAAGTTAAGCTGAGATGCGATGCAACTGGATCACTTTGACGGGAAATGGTACGGCCACCTTTCTTGTTTGCCTAGGGTGCCCGTTTACAGTCTGGTTACAGTCATTTTGAGGAGATGCAGGAGATGACCCGTTAACGAATGATGCATCGCTTCATTGCCTACGTTTCGCTCACATGCGGCCGCAGACTTCTAGGCTTCAGGCCGCCCAGTTGCAACGGAGGTCCTGGATTTCTTAGTTTTGGGGTTTATAAAAATTGGGTTACTTGAGCCGAGAAAAAAAGTCAGGCTTGGTCCTTGGTTGATTTATGTAATGATATATGGCATTGAATTGTTAACCCCTTTATCATAGGAATTGCTTTAGTCCATCCTGGGAATCCTGCGAATTGACCAACTGTGGAAGTTTCAAGACCGTCCACCGCGAATCCGTGTCATTGTTCCACGACCAAAACTTTTATGAAGCAATGGGGAAAGATCTAAGGGTTGGGTTTGTGAGAATATTTCAGAAACAGCCGGGTGTAAGCTAACATGCATTAATGCTGATATCTTTCATCGGTTGATTCGTTATCATTTTTGGAAATCATTGTTGGACATCGTTTTTTGGCCAATTTTGTTTCATTTTGCCAGTGTTTGCACATGTCCTATTTCATTAGAGGTCTTGCATTTGCTAGGGGTTCGGCCGTTGTCCTGGTTCGTTTGTAGAAGATGCTACTCAAACGCGGAAGAATTTATTGAACAAACAACGCATTTCAATAAGATTAGATTTATGACAAAGAACATGAATAAATTTGATAAACACAGGGGAGAAAAACCGTCGCTGACCTGAAATCAAAAAACCCAAACAACATGGTCTTAAATCTTTGGCTAACCATTTTTGGCAGTTTATTTCTATATATTGTTTAGATGTTTAGGATGTTGGATTTTTGGAGGTTGTCGGCGCCTCGTTTTTTGGTTAGGTGGTGCTGCGCGGGTGCGTGAGATGTGCACGGAAAATCAACCACATGAAGAGACACGCACGACAAAAACAAAGACACTAAGGAAAACCGATAAACGCATAAACATGAACCAACATGAACAATAGATGATATAGCAACCATACGAATGGATTATCAGATTTTCTGTAGCTGTGACCTGTTCTCTCTATAATTGTCCCTTGTGTCTGTGAGATGACGCACTTTTTCTGAGGAGTGAGAACGTGATCATCAAAGAGTGCTCCTCGTGCAGAGTCCGGAGAGTCTTCAGTGTCTCGATGGGAGATTAGGGCGCTGGAAGATCCGCCATTGCTGTTTTTACTAAAATTTCCGTTTGCCAAGATAAGGTCCCTTTTTGCAAAATGGTATGCGAATGCCAAAACCTAATTTCATTGATATATAGTCGCCAAACCCTGAGCCAGGCGCTGCCCCCCACAGGGTACCCCGAAATCCTGGGGAAGTTTCTTCGTCAGCGAGGCCCATAAGACCATCATGGAGGAGATTTCCTGAGCAACATTTTGCCCAGGCCTTGGAAAGCAGATGTTGGAAGTTCAGATTTTTTGGCAATTTTTGAAAGCTTCAAAATAGGAAACAGGGGGAACATGGGCAAAGTTATGGAAGCATGCGCTGCAACATGTATTGGAACATGTGAAGATTCAGATCGAAGGGGCGATCGGCACACATTGAAAGACGTGATTTTCAAGGATGACTCATGGCTCATGATAATTCATGACCAGTTTTCTGCACATGCGTTGGCTCCAGGACCTGTGGCACATGCCATTTTACAGAAATTTTTGCCACTGCAGGAACCCAGAACTCAGTGCCCATGTCTACTCATCCTGTGTTGCTTGGTCGCGTGACTGGCGCGGCTGGACTGAATGTTGGGGTTGGCGATACACCAAAACCTGACGGCCCAAGCGCCCAACCTGGTCACGTTGACATTGAAGTTTCACCAAGCCCAACGGTGACAAGAGTCAACCATGAAGACATTGAGGGCAGACCTGCTTGGACTTCGAGATTTTTTCAAAGTTTCCTTGCTCTTCTCGTGGTGATCTTCACTACTTGGTTGGCTATTGCTCTTGGCTCTGAAAAGTCTTGGGATACCCCCAGCTATGAGCCTGTGTGGGACGACAATGGCACGGAATGGAAATTTGAAGTACCGGCTTTGAAAGATGATCCGAGATTTATTGCTTTGGTGGTGAGCACTGGGATAGCTGGCTTGGCAGCAATGTGGCTGTACCTCATTGCCCCGACTGCACACACCCTCTTGGCATCACGCTTTCTGTGCCTAAACTGGGTGGAAGGCTTGGTGACTCTAAGCTTAATCGCAGCCAGCAAAGGAGTGCAAATTCAATACACACCATCGAAAGACAGTTTGACAAACAGTCTCGCAGTGGTGAGGGTGTTCCTCCTGCTATGCGAGTTTCTTGGATTGCAATTTATCATTCAAAATCGCTTGCAGAGTCTTTGGTCAGCATTGAACCGACCCAGATGCAAACTGTGGTTGGGTCGCTGTTTGCAGATAGAAGTCATTAGTGTTTTCCTCTGCTTGCTAAGCACCTTCCTGATGGGCTACATAGCCATGGTTATTTATTGTGCTGTACCAATTTTGTTCCTGATTTGGATTGTGCTGGTAGCAGCGACATTGTTTCGTGTGGTCTTGATGTTCCACCGAGCCTTAAAGGTTGCCAGGCAACAAGGCTTGGCTGTTGCTGCCACGTTCCAAGCATGTCGTAGCAGAAGCATTCTGCAATGCACCGGTGTCATCATCAGCCTGACAACAAGTCTGATGGCTCTAGTTGTGGTAGTTCTGTGTCTTCAGGAGTGGGGGGAGTCCACTTTCCCAGCACTTCACGACACCATAGTCCCTCAGTGCATCAACCTGTTGGTCAATGCAGCTGGCATCATACTGTTGTCTGGCGCATCCAACCTGATAACAAGCAAAGGAGTCCTTCGTTTTGCTCCTCTCCGGTGTTGTCGATGTCCCTGCCGCTTCAGCGGGTGTTGTGGCTTTCGATCACCTTGCAGATCGACAAACTTGAAAATAGGTGAGGAAAACGACTGGGAGAAAAAGACCCGAGAGCTTGCAAATCGTGGAATATCATTGGAGGAACTTTTTGCCTTTTACAAGGGACTAGGTGACACAGTAATGCCGTCTTTCCAGCCTTCAGTTCACACCACCCATGACGTGGTTCGACTTGCAGTCATTCCGTTGACATCTTCTGATTGCATCTCTTATGCCCAGCTTGTCAACAAAGGAGAGAAGGTTCTCCCCAAAAAGATGGTCACTCACCACTGGTCCAACCTGTTCCGTGATCTACTGGCAAGTGTCTAGGTGGTGGTTTCAAATATTTTTTATTTTCACCCCTATTTGGGGAAGATTCCCATTTTGACTAATATTTTTCAAAGGGGTTGAAACCACCAACTAGGTGTGATCTCTGATGCATTGGAAGAGCACACCTTCGAATTTATAGCAGAGTTGCTTTCTGACAGAGCAGGCGTACAGGTTCTAGAAGACATGCTTCGCGAGCACGGCAGCCTTCCAGAAACGTACTGGATATGTATTTTCGCTGTCAATCACCACGCAGGAATTTGTGGAGCAAACCCTGCTGGAACTGTTGATCCGATCACAGGGCTCACACATCCCACATGCAAGTGCAGTGAACCCAAGTTCTTCAACAGAGATCCTCCTTTGAATGATGACGGTAAGAGCATCCGCTGTGAGATGAACAAGATTGACGACATGATGGCGCTCTTGGCACGTGAAAATCCAGATTTTGCTGAAGTGGTTGCTGTGGATGCATCTCTTGACCTGTTTGGTCATGCGTGGTGTCTGGCTGAGTTAGCAGAAGCGCATCGTATGGGCATGGCTCAAAGCCTGAAGATGCGCAATGAAGAGACGTTGCTCAGAAGGCAACACGCACTTCAGGACCTCAAAGTGGAGAACATGAAAGCTCACCGCCGTGAAGATGTGGTAGAAATCTTAGCCAAGATACCTGACAAGGAAGCGTTCAATGCCAAACTTCAGGAATTGATTTTTGATAGCAATGTTGGTCTTCTGGCAGTTTGGAAGGATGCAGATGCCTTGCAGCAGATGGCGGAGGTCTCTCATGTACTCAAATGGTTAAGACTCTCTGAAGCTGTGGAGGGTGGCCAACTAGTCTGGCAACGCTGGTTGCCTTAGATTTAATTCTCAGCATGTTTGGATTTTAGACTTCTTATGTTCATGTCACTATGCCCATGTCCCGTGGGTACTGCACGACTGCCGCGTGAAGTCACATGTGACATGATTTCTTCACTTTTTTGTGTATTTATGTATAGATAATGACACGGATATGGTATTTATGTTTAGCACATGTTTCCATGACGTCGGTGACTTCAGGGCAAGGATAGCCGCAACAGTAGGCAAAAACATCCATTTTCTGCCAACCAAAGAGTTGAATTTTGCCAAAATTTAGCACAACGACAAAACAAAGACCGAGGTGTCGCCACACCTTTTTGCCTGAACTTTTCGTGGCATGTTCTAATTTTGTTTGTTCAGTGTTGAAATCACAATGGATCTGCCAAGGGTCAAAAGATGTGTTTTTCGCATTACTTCGTCACATGTTGCAACGAACATTCACTTAGCAGCACGGTGGCGACGTCGATGCCCGTTCCCTCGGATTGTGTTGGGTTTGTTGAGGTGGAAGATGTCCATAATATTCGACGTCAAGCGCCCAGTGACTCAGCCCACTGAAGGAAAATACCGCGGGATTGCCATGACATCAGTGTTTTGGTGATGTGTGGTCGTTTCTTTTTTTCAAGACAGGTTCCTGTGCGAAGACAGGTGAATATGGTAAATGCTGTAGAGTTGCCTTCCTGATGTAGGCAGTATTTTCCGGGGGTGCATGACTACCAAACAGTGCTAGCTAGATCCAGTTGAAGGTGTTACTTTGATTGACAATCTAGAGACGTATCTAGTCAGAAAGGCAATTTTAATCCGCATTTGAGCATGATTTGGGTCATTTCGTTGTGGGTGTGGTGGTGTGTTGACTTGCACATGTTTACCTTGTCTCCATGGATTGTTGAGGAATTGCTGTCCCCATCAAGTCGGTGGGCGCCCCCTCGAATTCAAGAAGTGGCAGGCAGCGGCTTGAGGCTTAAATGCTATTCTGGATGGCGGGTATTTCATATGGTATATCCAAAAAGAGGGCGTTTCACAAAAAAGTCCGTTCTAATGAAGAACAGCTGTTTACATGAAAAGTGACTCAAAAAAAAATACATACCAAAAG
>DF242806.1:17958-51132 GCA_000507305.1 Breviolum minutum Mf 1.05b.01 | reverse complement strand
CTGGGCTGTTCACCGCCAATCCTAATCCCCCAGCGGATTGCGGATAAGGGGGCTTACCGATTGCCTCCGTTTGGGGGATTGCGGATTAAGGTTTTCCAGGTAGGTCTTGTTTGGGCATTCTTAGGTTTTGTTTTTCACGTTTCTCGCTGCGCTTCTTTGAAGACATGAGGCCGGAGAGCGTTTTTGGTTCTTTGCCTTCCTTTTCTGCTTCTTTGCTTCTCTTCCTTTATATCTGCCCAGGTGACAGAAAGAATAACCCCCAAACTTCTGTTCGGCTTCCAAAATAGCAATTCTGGGGTTATTTGGGCGCGTTCATTTTCCCCAATCATTGCCTTCCTTTTCTGCTTCTTTGCTTCTCTTCCTTTATATCTGCCCAGGTGACAGAAAGAATAACCCCCAAACTTCTGTTCGGCTTCCAAAATAGCAATTCTGGGGTTATTTGGGCGCGTTCATTTTCCCCAATCATTGCCTTCCTTTTCTGCTTCTTTGCTTCTCTTCCTTTATATCTGCCCAGGTGACAGAAAGAATAACCCCCAAACTTCTGTTCGGCTTCCAAAATAGCAATTCTGGGGTTATTTGGGCGCGTTCATTTTCCCCAATCATTGCCTTCCTTTTCTGCTTCTTTGCTTCTCTTCCTTTATATCTGCCCAGGTGACAGAAAGAATAACCCCCAAACTTCTGTTCGGCTTCCAAAATAGCAATTCTGGGGTTATTTGGGCGCGTTCATTTTCCCCAATCATTGCCTTCCTTTTCTGCTTCTTTGCTTCTCTTCCTTTATATCTGCCCAGGTGACAGAAAGAATAACCCCCAAACTTCTGTTCGGCTTCCAAAATAGCAATTCTGGGGTTATTTGGGCGCGTTCATTTTCCCCAATCATTGCCTTCCTTTTCTGCTTCTTTGCTTCTCTTCCTTTATATCTGCCCAGGTGACAGAAAGAATAACCCCCAAACTTCTGTTCGGCTTCCAAAATAGCAATTCTGGGGTTATTTGGGCGCGTTCATTTTCCCCAATCATTGCCTTCCTTTTCTGCTTCTTTGCTTCTCTTCCTTTATATCTGCCCAGGTGACAGAAAGAATAACCCCCAAATTGCCTTCCTTTTCTGCTTCTTTGTTTCTCTTCCTTTATATCTGCCCAGCTGACAGAAAGAATAACCCCCAAATTGGTCGTAATCCACCGGATTGCGGATTAGACGGATTGGCCCAGTAGCCACTTCAAAATCACTACGTGGCCAATCCTAATCCTAATCCGTGCAATCCGCGTTTTGGGGGTATGTTAGTTTCAGGGAGGGTATCCATTCAATCATTTCCAAGGATTGACATGTCTGACTGACTTTTCAGTGAATTTTGAGTACTCCACCTCCCGCTGCCGACGGCGAAAGATACTGTTTATGGAAGAAATCCCATTCCCAACCACCGTTTGGATGTAAAGAACCCTGTAAATAATGGTAGATAAACGACCAACCTCAAGTGGCTGGCTGGATTTTTTCCCTCAACAGTACCAAGAGATACCCCGTTAAAAACCCGGCCGTTTTTGATGTCATTCTCATGAAAAAAGTGTATGTTTCGCCGCAATCGGTTCAGAAATAAATCTTTCGAAGAATTCGGTGATTTACAAAACCCCCGTTCTACAAGGGCCCCTTTCGCCGATCGTTATTTTCGTGAGGTTCTTATCCCCCAAGAGTAGGGTTGTACGATCGGGTGTCCATGCTAGTTATAGTAACGATCGTTAGTAAGTTAGTAAGGTGATGGATGACTCCGTATCCCATAGGATCCATGGGGCGATTTGTATATTTACCTACATGGAATGGTTGGTTTTAATGGTAAAATAATATGGTTTTTCATGTAGGTAGATATACAAATCGTCCCATGGATCCTATATGGGTATTTATACCCTGAGGATCCCTTCGGATCTGGTTAAGACATGGTTAAACTGTACATATATGAGGGACCTATACATATCATAAGGAGACTTCTGATGCAACATGGAATCTTTTTCCATACCCTTTTTGGATCCATGTATATGGTATAATTTACTGATAGATTTACCATATAAAAAATCAACCATTCATGCAGGTAAATATGCAATCGTTCGTCCCATGGATCTGTCATGGGATATCAACGGTCGGTGCCACCGTTTCCCGTGTTCAACAACTCCGGCCAGGAAGCCGGGAAAAGGCACTGCCATAGCCTTCAACTATGATGCGGATCGACGCACGTCACGCCACCGGCGGTTCAGATCCAGGAACTCCGGGACTGGGGGGAAAACCTTTTTTGGGGTCAAGAGGTGTTTGAGAGATGTATTGGGCCCATTCTAATTGGTATAAATAGGGTTCAAACTCAGCTTGTATGTAACATTGGTGTGTTTTGCATCAACAGATTCGAGCCCTTGTTTTTGGAAAACAAGATCAACAGGGAGTGAAGCGAGTGAACCGTGTACGTTTCAACGTTTGGAGATGCTTTTTGGATGGATAAAAATTGCAAAATGACAGACTTGGGCGTATGATTGGTAGAAATTCAGCGAATCCTGGTGGTATCACCGGTTTTTTTTCGGATTTTTTACACCCAAAAAATTTTGGGGGAAATCTTGGAATTTGACTTGCGCAGAAAATCGGTTGAAACGTTGATGTTTCAACCCCACTAATAACTTAAGGAATATATACACAATGAACAATGTTGAAAATGGAATCTGGAAACCAATGTTTTTGTGGTCATAGGAAGCTCAGTATCCAACATTTGGCTGTTTAGCACTTGCCAGTTGACAAGATCTAACTTTTAGGGCCATTTGGTATGCAGTTTCGACATGTGGCGGCTTGATTTGGAAGTTGGAATTGGAAAAGTGCTTCATACCCTACCCACGCAGGGTATCCAACTCTATTTGGTCTTTCGATTTTTTGGTGACAGGGAAGATTAGGTGGGAAAATCCATGGAAAATCACTAGGAAGTGTTACAGTTGAAAAAACTCCAGGGTTTCACAATTCAGAGAACGTCCGGTTTTTGGAAGTGCGTAAAGTCCCAGCCAGAATTTTTACTTTTTTTGCACTGAAAACACCACCCAGGAAAACTCATGAACGTACTAGGAGTCGCTGCGAAGCGCTAAACGTGTAGGTCGGTTAAAAGGTCGGTACCATTTTTTTGGAGTCGTTGAGGAGCCCCAACAAAGAAGCGGGCGAAGAGAAACGGAAGCAGCAGCGTGAGAAACGCAAGGTGCTGGGCCGCCATGGGTGCCTTCCATCGCCAGATTCGGTGGTTGTGGATTTCCCAAGGGTAGTGCACCTTGGTTTACTATTATTAATAGATATAATTTAGAGATCATTGAAACTCCCTTAAAGTTTTTGTTTGTTTGTTTCTTCCTTTTATATCCTTTTATTCATTCTTTCTTTGTTCTATATTTGTTTCCTTTGTTCATTAGGGATCACGAAATATTGATGGGAAGGGTTTGAACAACTTTTGTTTGTCCCAGTTTAGCGTGTTTTTTTCCATCAATACGACACATGTACTTGGTCCCATTTGCAAAAAAGGAGCACCTCTGCCATTGAGCTTGAAGTCATATGCCCAGTTCCATTGCATTCATTTCAATGGACAGCAGTTATAAGACTGAGGGGCTCAGAGATTGCGAGCCAAAGATTCGTCTTTCGCTCCGTTGGAGTTATCAGTTTTTGAGCCATCCTCCATGCCTCACTCGGGCAAGTCATTCGAAGGTGTCAATATTTTGCTCCTTGCTTTGAAGTGATTCATCCTCCACTGCTTGCAAAAAGTAGATCTTTGTCCCAAATAAAGCAAAAGGTCATTTGAGCAATGAAACGAACCCGGTTGTTTGGGTATCGTAGGGGATTATGCTTCCCAATAATATGGGGATTATAGAATGCCACTAGAATGATCCTTATCAGCCAGCATGAATATAAACTAATGAGTATAAATGAATGCTAGTAACCAATCTATATCCAGCGTATTGTGACTATTCATATTATTCACCAAGCAGTATCCAGCCTTTGGGTACGGTCCGTACTATTATCCATCCAGGATTTTTTATTGGAATGCTTCACTGGGTGGGTTGTTCTTTGCAGAGGTTATATACTGGCTCTTTTATGTTGATTCATTCTACAACCCAGTTTTCTTGGAGATTCTTTCAAAAGCTATTATAAAGATCCCCTGGTCCACGATTTGTTTTTGATGGAATAAATCTAATCAACATCCCTCGGTCCGTTTCTGAGCTTCAACAAGAATCGTCTATCTTTAAGGAACATTTAACATTCCATGCATCATTTTTCATAGGAGATGATCATTGGGTGGGGGGCAGAATTGCTTAAGGCTTAAGGATGATCCTCAAGAAGCCAATGATCATCCCAAAAACACCCCAAAAAAAGCAGGAGGCAAATGTGTGAAATTTTGATGGGTGTACTAGGTTGGGCCCCACCAGTTATAAATGGAATGGAGTGAAATAACCCCTATGAATCCGAAAACGAATAGGTACCCTGAGATTCTTTCACCCCGAAATAAGCAGAGTGAAAGGTGAAATCACTCCATTCATAACGATCGGCTCGAAACGCCCACCTTGTACCTTTGGACACCCAACAACCCCATGGAAAAATTGAAGGTTTTAAGCCCCTCAACATATGGGTGAAACTGTTGATGGAAGAAATCCCAAACAACCACCGTTTGGAAGTGGAAAAAACCCCTGTAAATACTGGGATTTAAACTAGATACCAACCTCAACTGGTGAGTTGATCCCGGATTTCGGAACCATCAACAGTTATGACCCCTACTAAACATGAAGGAACCCACGTGGGTTTCAAACCCCATGGTAGCTGGTGGCTCTCCCTTCTGATTCAGGCGCTCTTTTCGGCTCCGGTGGTGCCGAAAAAGGTGGAAAGTGAAACCAAGAAATCGGACGACGAATCCGAGGAGGTGGCACCCGATAGGGTGGCCCTGGGGGTGGGTGGGTGGCCCGGGGTGTTGGGATGAATCTGGTCAAATTAGATCGTGATCTCAAACACGACCAAAAACCCCAAAATGGTGGTTTAGTAAGGGAAATCCCGGAAAATTTCAGGGAAAACCTAGGTTGGTGAAATAATATAGTTTGGCAATGAATGGACAAGTGGTATATTCACCTAGCCAGTTGCCTTTAGATTTGTCAGGGATCAACTCTAATGTATGGGAAACATACCATAACATGAATCATATGGGGTGGAAGATGCACTGAGTGATAGGGATATCTTCAACAAAATATCCACATGAGCAAAAACATGGGAAGCATTCTTGTCCCGATGGAATTCATTGGCATCAGTGACATCTTGGGATGGGATAGGGAACAACAAAAATGGTGTTTTGTTGAGAATTTTGGTTTGAGAATCTCGAACACCCCGGTAAACTAACATAGCAATGGGAAATCCACCGTTTGAGTCGATGTATCTCCTATTAAAAATGGTGGTTTTCCATGGCTATGTTAGTTTACCAGGTGGTACACCCTGGAAAATTAAGATGGAACCCAAGCACCCAACTTGGACAGGAAAATCAGTGTTTGGGGGTTCGTCTCTCATCTCCGAACAACACATTACCCGAAGAAATCCCAAACGTACCTGGTATGTGTTTGCCAAAGAACTTCATCCGTCACCAGAAATCGTTTGATATAAATTTACCAAACCTCCAGCAGTGTTTTTGCTGACGGATTTCTCTTCACCAACGTGGACGGCCAGTCCGATGATGACACTTCCACCAAGCTGGTTGCTAAAGCACCCAGCGATTCTTGGGAAAAGTGGGGGGACTCAGAAACTTTTTCGGTCCATCGACGATGAAACTAAGAAATTTTGGGACTATTTCTGAGGAATAATGCCAGATGAATGGGTGGAATGATTTTTTTGAGAATCAAATCGGATGGTTGTGGATGGGCCATGGTGGGCTTTCAATTTTCAATCCATTTTTTTCTCAGATTTTTTTTCAAGAACATTATTTGTTTTTTTGTTTTCGCATTTTTTAAAAACCGATCCTTTGAGGAACTTTCATCCAAGTTGATCCTACTGCTAAAGATTCAGTGATCTTTAGCTGGATTTGCATACTGAAATGTTAGGCTCGAGTGTGACAGAATAGGACACTTCACCCAAATTAATTTGTAAACTACTTGCCTAGAACGAATGTTTGTTTTTGTGCACAGCTTAAAGGCACAAGGCAATGCACTGCTCAGAATGCTTAGAGGCATAGGCCCATAGCTCCCAATAAACAAATCATGCACACAACCTCACCTATCCTCAAGAATATTTGGATATGACTTGGGTTGTCCCCCCTCCCAGTAAGAGTGGCAAAGTAAGGTTTCTAGGGATTCCCTACTAAAGACATGATGATCCTGGTGATGACTGTTACTGGGCCAGGGGGACAACGCAAGATATGACATTCAAAAACCCCAACATTCAGAAAACGAAGTCTTACTGGCATCAGTGTATCAGGATTCCGGGACCAATTCTGTAGAAAACGTCTGCCCCAGGCTAAATACACAAAAATATCATCTATATATATTTATGATTCATAATATTGTGTATATTATTATGTATTGTATATACACATGACACACACACACACACACACCAACAGGTACAAACATATTCAAGACGTCATTGGCTATAGATCTTCCATCAATTTCATGGAGACCACCCACCCAGGTCTCTCCAATCGTCCGAAGATCTCCAGTTCCAACCCCTCGCTGGTGGACAACTGCAGGGCTGCCTGGGACAAGAGCACTTTTGACAGTTCCGCGGACAAGAACAAGTTCCTACGTCTCATGGGTGGTGCCAAGGAGGGGGTTTTGGGGGTCAAAGATTTCCAGTCGAGGTGGGCGTTTCGAGCCGATCGTTATAATAAATGGGAGGTGAAATACATTAATATAATAACCCTATTATGAATGGCCGAAAATAATGACAGGCAAATTGGGGTTATTTTCACCTCTATAAAGTGGAGGGATAAAATTGGCCCCCTACTTATAACTGTTGTGGTGACCTCTAGACCTTTGATCTGGGGGGGGATGTTGAAGTTTCTTCTCTGTGAATGGTGTCAGAACAACAGGTATTCAACAAAAAACCAATCCCTTACCATCCATGCGACTGGTATATTTACCTACATTTGGTTGATGGTGGAATATGGTAAATGTAGGTAAATATACCATACATGGATGGTAAGGGAATGTCAACTGTCAACGGTGTTTTTTGTTTCTTGTATTTGTGTATCTGCTCTTTACCTAACTTCAATAGTTAGTGGTGATTTGAGAATTCGATTTGGATATTCCCGAAGTATTAAACAAGTCTTTGAATTTGTGCGGGGAATAGCAGGATTCCAGAATATTGTGGTCCCAAACCACCAAACAACTACCAAGTAGTTTCTTCAAATGAGCAAGGAATCACCATTTTCCATACCAACATGATCATATGCAGCACTTGGCAACCTTTTTTCTTTAAGCAAAACATCCAGTTCCAAACACCTTCCAACTCCTTGGTAATGAGTGGGAATTTTGGCATTTTTGCTTCCCATTTAGGTTTCTGGAGCAATCAAAAAAAATCCACCCTTCCTTTCTTTTGGAAGATCCCTCTGAAAACCGTTCGACCCTACAAGGGAGCCTCCCATAGGGCGCAGCATTCCAGTTTTCCCGGGTAGCAAAGCTCAGCAGCAAATCATCACCGCCAACAGGACAAGAGCAGCCCCTCGGACCAGGCGGATCAACTTGTTTTTTTTTAAACGGGAAGGATATACATCCGTCTAAAGTTTGAGAACATGAGACCTGTTTATTGGGAGGTAACCCAATGATGGATGGAAAAATGGCAACAAATAGAAAAGCATTAAAGAACATAATTCATAATATGGTGTTTTGAGCCTGAACCAACACTATCAGTTACTATCTCTTGAATGGTCATTCTCCATTAACTTGATCTAATTCCAAGATTCAAGGATGTAATTCCAGAGCCATTTTGGCTCAGAATTTCTCAGAAGGTTGTTTTTCAAGGCTTGCTGGAGCAATGGGCAAGTCAAAGAGAAGGAAGCAAGATACTCCAGGATTCCGCCAGTTAAGCCAGTTGTGGGATGATGAATCATAAACCATCAGAAAGATAAGCCGTCATGAAGCATTTTTTTTGCGGAATGTAACGATTATCTTGATTTTTTCCAAAGCTCATCAGTTGTTCTTTTTCAAGGCACAAAAACATTTAGGAAAGCACCTACATAAATAATATACCACTGTGACAAGGTGAATGCTTTGGGATGTGGTTTTTTCCCTTGTATCCCCAAGCAGCGATGACAATTGTTTGCACCTCCTGATTTGCGAAAATTATATGTGCCCAATGGCGCGGCTACGGGTCTGTGTCCAACAAGTACAAGTGGAGTTTCTGTGCCAAAGCACCTTTGTGCGAAGTACCGTCGGCTTTTGAAACATGCCGCCTCTGGAGAGGATCTGCGGGCAAGGGCAGCTCGGTGCCGCGCCCAAATCAACCAGAAGACTTCGTCGAAGAAGGGAAGAGTGGCAGCCCAAGCCCGGTGGTACGGCGTGTCCAAGCAAACCCAAAGAGCAGACAGAATCTTCAGTGGAGCCTCTCGGGTCCTTTTGGTCACAGTTAAAAGGGACACCGGGGTTGACATCAACGTGCAGAGCTCCCTCCTTAGTGTGGCTGTGTGCCATTCTGTTGCCAGGGCTGCATGTCAACCAGGACAGGAGTGTCTGAATCTTTTGTTTTCCAAGGACCCATTTATTTACCTTTTACTAACTTCCAATCACATCCATGCGCACTACAAAATGGATCAAGATTTTGAGCATTTTTTTCAACATGCAGTTTAAGGGGGTTTTTGTGCAGGTGTGTCTTGTCAGTTTGTAGTAAAAGTGTCTTGGAGGCACAGCATTTTGTAGTACCGCAGCCCCCGCTACAAAAACGGGAGGGGGATGAAGAGACCCCTTTTTTGGAAAGTGATTGTTCCTGACATCCGAGTCACCTGAAGGAGACGTGATCGTGGCCTGCAGCCGCAAGAACCCAACAACAGCCCTCACAAAACCCTACCAGCGTGCTGTTGGTGTGAGAAGACGAGCGGTGGCAATGTTTGCGGTGGACAGGCTGGTGACCTCGTGGGACTACCACATTGGTTTTGGCGCCAAATGAAAAGATGGCTGGTACCGCGCAGCTGTCCGAACTGAAGAAGAGAGGTTCAGGGTGCATGGCCGGGACTTTGCCAAAACAGACAGGGGATGGTTTTGTGGAGCATTTTTTCCATCTGGTTTTCATGGTTTTCCCGTTAGTATTCGTTGCATATTGGCTGGTACGTTGCTCTTCTTGACAGACGGCGAGGGTTTGCGCAAGACGTGCGCAGACTCCAGACAAGGATAAACAAGTTGGAAAAGGAAAAGATGAAAAAGAAACAGCAAAATTGACATGATTGTATTTTGCCAAATGTTTCGTTCATTTTGCTCCAAGTTGCAGTGTCTTTGATGGTACCTCAATTTTGAGCTCCCAACTCTTTATGTGGCGCGCGAGTTGGACAAAGATCTCTGCCATCAGATAGTGAAGTACTCTTATGTTGTTGTTACATGAAGTTTTATGAAGTAGGACGTGCGTTGAACCCTACAAAATGATGGTTGTTGCGATGGGGTGAATTTGTTACGGAACGGAACAAGTCTCTACAAAACAATGTCCATAGGTCCTTCTTACTTTCTAGTGATTATTTCTGTCCACTTGACTACCCTATGAAATCCCAGTGGTCATTTTGTAGTGCTTCATATTTTGGCAGGAACATCATTTTGTAAGAGACATTACGTTCCACCGGGAACTGGTGCTCTATCACTTTGTGGGGAAATGCATGGGCTCCACCGTTTGCAACCTACAAACTGGGCAGCACAGCCGTCCCTGGTGAATTGGCAGGGGGATCATTATGCCAAAGAATAGTTCCCATGAACAGATTGGATGACTCGGATTATAGATACAGTCCCCGACAGAAGATTAGAAAAAACAAAATGGTAAAATGCCCGGGCTTTCCCCGGGCAATCTGCAATTGAGAAAAAATAAAAATTACTTTTGGTGCCCGGGAAATTCCCATGCCCAAGCGGGAGTTTTTCCGATTTTTTGCAGGCATAGCTAATTATAGAAAACCAGCTGCAGGTAAAAACCGGGCATTCCACAATGATGGAATCATTTTGAATCCACAACAAAATTGATTATAGAAAATTCAGGCAATGTTTTTCCCAACTAATGATAGAAAGTCCAAATCATGGGTTTTCCCCAGAAAATGAACGAAAGGGGAATTATAGAAACCAATGGGTAAGTTGCAAATTCCGCTTTGGAGTTTTTTCCCATTTTTCACAGTTAATAGTTAATTATAGAAAACCCGCTGCAGTTAGAACCCGGGCATGTTGCAATGGGAAAAAGTTTTTTCTAATTGTGTTGTTGACCATATTTTTTTACCGTTGAATCCTGTAC
Source organism: Breviolum minutum Mf 1.05b.01 (assembly GCA_000507305.1). Taxonomy (NCBI): domain Eukaryota; class Dinophyceae; order Suessiales; family Symbiodiniaceae; genus Breviolum; species Breviolum minutum. The sequence continues at coordinate 40,700 of DF242806.1, read as the reverse complement.
CTTGGAACCATTGAACATATTGAAACACCTACTGGCAGCCAGTACGAACATGTTAACTATAGTGTCACTCGCGACAAATTGATGGGTGGCAGGTATGCAATCATAATAGTGATCAATTGGGTCCTGCCTGAACCCTGTAACTGTAGCAGTTGGAAAATCATCATCAGTATATCGGGGTTTCCTAAAATGGTGGTACCCATCAACTATTGGTTTTCCTACTAAAAATGGCAATTTTGGGGTGTTTTGGGGGTATCAATATTTAAGGAAATCCTGATATTGACCTTGATCCACCTTCATTATCCACAGTAAACCAGTCTTAGGGACAGTCGTTATGAGCGATAAAGAGTTCGAGCCATTTTGGAACTTCAGAATCGCCAATGGGAAAGTGGAATACCAGCTTCTTCAAAAGGACCTTTGTGTTCCCCAAATGGAGGTCACCAACAAGCGATGGATGGTTATTTGGCCAAACAAGGTCACGACTTGAAGAACCTGGTATATATGATCATCCAGCACCTTCCAACACGTGTTTAAACCGTAAGTTTACCTTCCGTTTGGCCCTTTTTTATGGGTCCAGGTGTATATATAACATATTTTTTTAGAGAACGATGTATTCATATACTGTTTGTGTTTTTCTTTTAATTTCAAATAGATTCCTACCGTTGATGGAAGAATTCTGGCGAACCAGTTGAGACATGTAAAACCCATCTCAAATCATGGGACATTTGCCCATTTATCATATCAAGTGGTTGGCCGGATTTCTTCCAACAGTATGTCATCTTGTGGCATATCCATCAACTAACCCCCCCTGCCATGATAGGCCAAAGGCGGAGCTACACAGTCGCCGGGTCCGTCGTCACAGGCAGGGGATGGTTATGATGTTGGAGGATGTTGGAATGTAGTTCTGGTGGGAATTTGTAAATGTATGAAGATTTTTATTTGTTATTTGTGTATTGTTAGGTATTATTGCTTTTGATTTGTAATTAATTAGTTGCTACTCCTTGGTATTGAGGCACTGTCGCCAGTATTCTGACTATCAACATTATGATGACCATAATGATATGACACTCATCTCCAATAATCATCATCGTTACCGGTATGATATTAGATGTATCACTCAACTCTTCATTACAAACTTACTATATTTATTTATATATATATATATATATATCGTTTTTCTTATTAACATAGTGATGTTGGAGTATTATTTTTTTTGGACCACTTCTTTTTCGGTTCCCTGTTTCGCACTTCCGCCGGAAGATCTTGCCTTTTTCAACCAGGTTAGCCTACAAAAATCGGGGCAAAGCCGTTTAACCTCTTGCATGGGCAGTTGTTTTTGTTGGTGTTTGAACAGCGAAGTCACATGCGACAGACCCAAATTCAGGAAAATGTGTGCAAACTCAAGTCACCTGGATCATACTCTTGATGGTTCAGAAATCTTAGCTTTAAAAAAAACCCGTGAGATGGAGAAATATAACATGTTTATAAGTTTCATATACAACAGGTGGTGCAGAGATTCTGCCATCAACGGTATCATTCGTGGGAAAACCAATAGCTGGATGATGAAAAGGATGATGAACATATGATGAAAGTATAGCGATATCCTTAAGTCTAAATCATCTTAAATCAACAAAGATGGATGACGTTATCAAGGGACTATTTCTCAATCCTTTTCAGCCACAATCTCCTAGTGTAGTTGGTGTATATATACTTCATTTGAGCAATACAAAAACCCTAGTTGCTTTGGGGTATATAGGGGATTACGCTACCAGGTTGAGGGAGGATTATAATGAACCATTATAAGGATCTCTATTAACCAACCAGTATAATGGAAAGTAATTAGCAATTTTTTGTGTGGCTCAGATTTGGAAACCGTGAGGCTCTCACCATCTCAAAAAACCTCCAACTTTCCTTCATTTTAGTGTTTAAAAAAAGACTTGCATACTTGCCGCGGTTCACCGCTGAACCGCTGAACGGCTCAGGATTTGGAACGTCAATTTGTTCAGGGCATGAACAAGCAACTCTACTCCCGTCATCGGGGCTTGGGTTGATGATTCGCTGCTTAAGCTGAACCTGCGTTTTTTTGGGATGTTTGAAAAAAAACAAAAATCAGCCAAAAAGGGGCATCTGATTCGGGGCCAACAAAAAAAGAAGGTGATGTAAAAGTGAGAGGTCAAACATCTGGGTTTGATACGTGGCTTTGTTTGAATCATTTCTAAAGCTTTGAGAAGCGGTTGATGGATAAGATCATCCGTTCAACCAGTTGATATGGTAAAGCTTCCCATGAAATGAACAGTATTCTGACCATTCCACATTTGCTTCACCGGATCCGAATTGTCGGGATTAACAGGAGGCAGCAACATCAGATTGAAATATATTCAAACACTCCATTTCCAACGATCCGAAGAAAGTGATGCAAACCGCCACGAGTTGGTGAGTGTCAAATGCGAAGATGGGGGGAAACGGCCGCCGCCTTCATTGGCAGCGCCCAGATTTGAAGGGGCCAAAGCCGCCCCGAAAAACGGAGTGAAACCACGAAAAAAACAGGGCCGTGCCCAGATTTGAAGCAGATGGGTCACAGCAGATCAAGAGGTGGATGTGTTTTTTGTTGTTGAAAAACATATTTAGGGGTCATGAAAAAAATACCAATTTTTGGAGGGAATCAAACAATTGCAAGATTTTATGATGATTTTGAGGGATTTCCCGTGTTTTCTAGTGCAGGTAATATAACGACCCCTTGTATATACTCGTTCAAGGGAACACGCCCCACTTCCAACTTCAGTCTTTCACAAAGAAGCTTCGATGAAAAGAATCGTTGCACTCGTTGCAGCGTTTGGTCATTGCAAGGATGAGAAGAAAAAGAAAAAGAAGAAGAAAAAACGCTTGGAGCTCAGTTACTGATGGAGGAATTGGAATGAATTGGATGTATCCTGTAGTAGTGAGTCTGTGGGTCACATGTCTTTCAGTCTACCCTCCCCGAAGTTTAACTGGTTTCCCCTGAAAAGTTACCGGGCCCCAATAGGAAAGTATTCTTGCAACCATCATTTGTCAGGGGCTATGTTAAACTTCGGGGGTGTATCCATTTTCTCGTCAACATGTAAATAGTCTGGTTAAAATTGATCTACAAATGATGAAAGATACTCCAAGTATTGCAGTCCTTGCAGTAGAACACGCAGATGCCCCCAACCAACAAAACGATTTTTTGGGGGGAATTTCTACATGTTCCATTCCCTTTTTAAGGGAAATCTCTCATATGCCCTTCTTTTCTGGAAAATTCTCACATGCCACTCCAGAATTCCCTTTTTTCAGGAGGCATGGAACAAAAAAAAGGGCCAAAATTTTCCAGCTAAAATTTTCATGGAACATCTTTCCTGAGCCATCTTGCGGGAGGGATCCCCTTCTTTGACATCTCAAGTTGCCAAATCTTCTCCCAAGGTGGCAGCTCATCCTCCTCGTCCCGCGGCTTTAGGGAAGTCGGTGGATTCCGAAAACCATCGATTCGTGGTGGAAAACTCCACCGAATCCCACGAGGGTCTGCCGTTTTTTTTTTCAAATATATATGCTTTTAAATGTTCTAGAACAATTTTTTCAACATTTCGTAAAAAGCCCGGAAACACGGCACTTTCACTTATATACCACTTTTGTTACCCTTTGACATGCATTTTTTGAATATGTAATTAAGGATACACTCTAAGTAGATGGTAATGTAGAATCAATTTGCTAGTTCAGGAGCAGTTTAGCAGATAAGTTTAGCTTAAACTCTTCAGCATCATTGATTATTGACCCAGATAGATTCTCTATTCATTTTGTGACTAGATGAGATCTAGATGAGTGTGATTTATGCGTGCAACCATTTTTCAGAGACTCTACCCTCAGTATCTATAGGTATCTATAGGTGAGGTCCTTTTTTTTCGAGTTGCATATCGGTCTTGTCACCCAGACTTCTGACTGAACCTTCACATTCGGACCAAGGTCATCGTCTTCTAGGGATGCAGGGAGACCGAAAGTGTGTGGATGGTGGGTTCTTACTGCATTCTTCAAATCGAAAAGGTCGTGTGAAATTGATACCCCCGGCAAAGTTCAACAGCAAGTACACCTCTCAACCAAGAAAGGCAGCCTGTCGATATGTTGACAAGATGATTTCGGGGTTCCAAAAGGATCCATGATTCTTTTTCAAGTTGCCCTTTGTGCTGGATGTATTGAAATAAATCAACAAATAAGAAGAAAAACATGTATATCTACGCCCTTTTTTTTCCAAACAATAAAAATAAACTACATGATTATGACAATTGAGGGGAAAAGACCCAACTAAAAACCTTAACAACTCCAGATCTCAATTTTTTTGGCCATTTTTTTGACGAGTTGGTTTGTAACTTGACTTCCCCCAGTTTACACCGCCAAAACAAAAAGCCACAGACTTCAAGGGAAGGGATCTGCAACAAAAACCGTTTCGAAAAAAAAACGTGCGTGAATTTTCTCAGGCGGCCACCCAATGGGCGGAAATGTGGCGTAGTTGGCAGGGTGCTGCGGGGGCTGTAAGCCAAGCTCCTTCAGGCTTTGCATTGGGGTGACATAGCCATGGTGGTAGACGAACATAGCACTTACAAAAAAATCCCCTGTTTACCAGGAAGCATGATGATATGATGGATTTTCCAGCTGGTGATTTGGGGGAGGAAATAATTACCGGAGGGGTATATATATACATATATATATATATGTTTTTTCACCATTGATAACATTGAAATCTTTTAGGTCACCGCAAATTCTGAGTTTTCTGATTTTGCACGGATTGCTGGTTGATCACATTTTGCCATTTTGGGTAGCAACTAAAACAAACAGGAAATCCATCAACCATCATCACCTTTTTGCATTTTTCATTGTCATCCAACAAGTGCATGCAGCAAGCATCACAGAGCATGTGCCCAGAAAATCTTCTCAAATCAATCCTTTCCAATGAACATCTCAAGTTGAGCAAAAAAACATCCACATTGGAATTCCCATGTTTTTCAAAAAAAGACCACCCCTTGAAATCTTGACATGTTTCCCAACATCTCAAGTCCACCCCTTGGATATGTTCTTCTTTTTTTCTTTGGTGGGTCTCATCCAAATCAGCCATGTTTCGATGGTCTGTTGGACGATGGCTTCTTGACAGGTAACATGGGTATGCCTGCATGGCCGCCACCAGGCACGGAGTTGTTGTTAAATTTTGATGGTGAACACAGTTGATCCATAGTTGATTTATATAGGGATTCTTCAATACTCTTGCCTTGCTGGAAAAAAACCTAAACAAATAAAACCTTGTAAATACTGGGAATCTCTGCGTTGAAAGATACATTGTCTGGGTTGTTTTTCTTCATTAGGGGGAGACATTTGGAACCACGAATGGGGTAACATCCCAAGTTCATGTCTTATCTCAAGCTTATCCTACTTGGCCAATAGCTAAACTTTAAACTTTTTTTTTGGTATTACATGTTTAGTAGGGAAAATAAAGTTCAAACTTTTGTTTCAGGGTCCATTGGCTAAGTGTTATATATGTATACATATATATATATATATATTTCTTTTTGAAATGTTTCTCTTTCCGAAAAGATACCCATGGGTGTTTCATCAACTGCACGTGTTTTTTGTTTTTCAGATCCCCATCCCTTCCACGACTTCCAAGACTTCCATGTCGATGAAGTTTCCGAAAGGTCCAATGGCTTGGGGTCAATGGGCACCAGGGATGTTTGGGAAGCTCAGTAACAGACATTTTGTGATTTGGGAGGAAGCTCTCAATATGCAGAGTTTGGGATGAGAGATACTGCAAAAACACATGGATTTATAGTTATACGTATTAGAGATGCACACACACACACATTTGCATACATTTGCTGAAAAAGAAGTGGTTGGAACTGCGTATCTTTTTTAAATTTGAGATCATGTGGTAGGCACTACTGTACCTACATATATATACACCTGGAAATCGATTGGAACCATCCAATTGAAACATCCATTAAAAACTGGTTGTTTAGAGTTCCAGGTATATGTATATATAGCATTATATAGAGATATGTACAGGTATCTTCGCCAAAAAACTGAAGCACTCACTCAGTGAGTGCTTGGGAGTTCCCTCACCATCCTTCTACGCTGGAAGGCCTGCACCTGCTTGGCCACCTGGAGGCGGTTTCCACCAAGCAACTAAAACTTGGATGGTTCAGAAATCCCATCTCCAACCACCGTTTGGATGGTCCTAAAACCCCTATAAATAATTGGACTTCAACTACCAACCTCAACTGGTTAGCAGGATTTCTGAACCATCAACAGTAGTTGGCAATATTTGAAGTGAATCAAGGTTTTTCGCCCATTTGGCACAGACATTTTTTCTATGAATATTAGCAGCTTTCCTTTGAAAAAAAAGATCCAATGGTTGTTTTTATCAGCTGCTCAGATCGTTCGATCAGGATTCGAAAGTAGAGTGAAATCGCATGTGTGGACGAAGTTTTTCCCCTAAAGGTATCATTTTGTGGAATAGTTGATTTACCTATAGATAGAAGTACTTGATTTTTGGGGTAGTCATAGTTTTTCTCCCCTTGATGTCCCCTAAAGCTAGTTGCGTTTTGTGGTAATCTTTGGTAAGTTTTCCGGGATATTCACATCCCTTCACAAAGCAAGGAACGGCAGCTTCGTGAAGTCAAAAAAGGGCAGACTCATCGTTTTCAAACATGAGTCTTGATTTTTTATGTTTTTTGGAGTATCCAAATCGACCATACATGGATCGCATGGCTATACAAAAAATATCTACAACTATATACTTTTCTATATGGTACATTAAATTTACATACAATCATCCAACAATTGCGAGTTTTCATCTTGACCAGGTGAATATTGTTCTGTGGGATTAATTGTTTTGGTTCAAAATCTTAGCTCTTCGTTGACTCAACAGACTATGGGGACACAAAATTCCGGCCGATGGATTCAGAAGCTGACGGCCATGACCAAAATGATGGTTGGAGACTTTCTCAAAAGTTTTGTGGAGAAGGGTTGTAAAAGCTAGTTATATATACCTGGAACTCTAAACAACCAGCTTTTAATGGATGTTTCAATTGGATGATTCCAAATCATTACATGAAAAATGGTTGTCTTACCAAACCTCCATTTAAAACTGGTTGTTTAGAGTTCCAGGTATACAAATCTTCTATAATGTCAGGACCGGATCAATAAACACCAGAAGGTCCAGAAGATCTCAACTGAGCAGCGTTTTTTAGTAGGAAGATTCAGTTTATGCAAGGTATGTCTTGTGAAGTGCTGGCGTAGGCATTTCGCTTGCGCGCGTAGGCTTTTCGTAGGCATTTTGAGGATGTTGGTTAATAATTTTTCTGCGTAGGCGGTGTTGGAGGAAGTGTTCTGCAACCTGGTGTAGCAATGCAGAAGTACAAAAAACACAACCTCAACTGACAACACTGGCGCCCACCGCGTAGGCAAAATGTGAAAAATTAAGACCAGCAGAAAGCCCACAGAAGCAACACACGCTAGCCGCGTAGGCAAAATCAGAAAACAACTGGTAAGCGCAGGCACGCGTAGGCAAATCAAGACAAATAGTCCCCGCGTAGGAAAACACCGCAACGGCGTAGGCAAGGCGTAGGCAACGCGTAGGCAGGACGAAAATATATAACCCGTGAACAGCAAAAAAAACACGGCTCAACTGAGCATCCTCTCCTGACATTATATCTCAACATAGGCATCAACAATCATGACTTTTTGTTTGCTTAGTTGGCGATTTTTTTTACGGATTCTACCATGGTAAATCACCATTGAAATCACCACCGCACCATTTGGAGAATATGTTTTTTTTGTTTTCCAACCACCAAACAAGCAAATCAACAGTGACAGGCGAAAACCGTGGTAGCATGGGATCCGATGAAGGCCAGGCCATGCTGGGGTGAAAACGCCACCGAAAGAAACTTCGTCAGAGAATCTTGGGGAGTGCCATGATGGATTCCAATGGGACTGGTATGGTAAATATATATACGTATATATATATATATATATTTTTTTGCTGATCTACAATGAACTTTTGGTTGATTCTTTATGGCTTCAACTATATAATAGGTAATATACCAGTCACATGGATCTTATCGGTATCATGATGCAACAATGGCGGGGTAGGGACGTTTCTGGCAACCTTGGAGGGTTGGCATGTCGTGACTTCACCAGGCTGGGCTGTGGCGGAAAGAGACGAGGTGCAGAAGCGTGTCTGGGAAACGCGTCGGACCGTGATGGATGGGAAGCTCCAAATCATCACTTTCCCTCATCTTCCAGATATATGTATATATATATATATTTGGAACCAGGGGTCTTGTTACCTAATATATCGGCAACTCGGAGCTTGGTTCGAAACATAGAGGGAACTGGAAGATGAGGGTTTGGTATACAAGGTGGGCCCCGGCACCAAGTTATTAAATGGAGTTATGGGGCCCCTAGAAGTAGGCTGAAAATAATAATCCCAGTGAAATATTTATTTTCGGCCACTTATAGTAGGTGATGAGGAAGCACACTTTGCAACAGGGATCCTTGTATCTCATTATGGAATTCTCTATTAACCCAGGACACTGGAATGACATGAGTGCGTGTTGCTCTTTTTTTCTTGTGTGAGTCAAATGACTAGAGCATTGCTAAAGGAGAAGCCAATTGCAAAACAATATCGTGTGTTTTTTTTACGAAGCATGTAGATTGTAGATGCTGGGGCTCTTAAGCTTTAGACACAGCCATATGGGGGTTTCCGAAAATTATGGGTACCCCCAAATCATCCATTTTAATAGGGTTTTCCATTATAAACCATCCATTTTGGGGTACCCCAGATTTGGAAACACCCAGATTGGTTTGTACAATCACAATCTATCGATTTGTTTTTTTAAAGTCTACTCCAGAGTGGAACGTACTCGGATGTCGCAGAACTTAGGATCAAGGGCGAGGATCACAACTGGGTTGTTCCCACTTTTACATTGGGGCTTATATTTCTTGTAGTAAGGATGACCATTGATCCTACTGTTGATGGATGAAATCCTGTACCAGTTGATAGGTAGTTTATCCCATTATTTACAGGGTTTTATACATCCCAGGTGGTTGTTTGGGATTTCTTCCATCAAGAGTACCTTCCTTACCAACACATCGCTGTAGATGATGTTGCCCGGCCTCTCAACACTCATTCCATCTCGAACTTGTGTCGCAAAGGAGGAGAAACCGCCAGAGGACATGGGCAGTTTGTTTCATTCTATCTGGGCAATTTACAATGACAAAACGGCCGAGGTCACGTCATCTCAAACAAGAGTTTAGTAAGGGAATCCCCCAAATGGCCGAAACAGTCAGGTTAAGGATTTATGATAATATATAAATTGCCCAGATTCTATGTTCAGCTGGTCTGTTTTTTCAGCAGATTTTTTTTTAGAAAATGGATTTTTGTCGGAGGGATTCAGCATTGAGCCGGCAGGCGTTTTGAGGGATGTAAAGTGGAAGCTTCCACAAGCAATAGTGTAAGTACGGCATATATATATATATACAGTATATACATGATATATATATACATCATTATATACATATACAAGATGTATATATATACTAATATATACAATATATATACATAGTTACAGACAGCATATCCGCAACGAAAAAAGAAGAACACAACAGTTATGCAAAGGGATGCCACCTTTATCCCATACTATCCAACGTCGTGAATCACCTCTATCAGTTTCAACTTTAGACTTGGAATCTCTGAAAGCTGTTCAAAAATCGGGCTCCACCATAGGGACCGAAAGTTACATGGGAAAATCGGGACCCTAAAGATTGACTATGGTAGCTTTTTTCCCTTGGTGATGTTTCGGGTTTCTCCTATTTATTAAGGGTTGTTTCAGGTGATTATGGCAAAGCCTGTGTTCCAAAAAAGGGACTTCTCCCCATCATGTGTTTAACAACTCCAGTTGAGTTGTGGCAACGTCAATTTCAACAAATTTGAATTTCACCCTGAAAAGGGAAAAAGATGGACGTTTTGAGTCACCATTCAAAACGTCTTTTTCAAGTGAAGCAACGAAAAATCACCTTTGACAAGAGTCATCTGTCTGAATTAACCAAAAACAACTAGGTGGTAGCAACTCATTTTGTTTTTGAATTTTCACCCAGAAATTTGGCGGAGAGGATCCAAATTAGACGGGCATATTTTCCGGGTGGGTTGGTTCAACCACCACCTACTTGGAGGATCATCCCAGATAGTAAATGGTTGGTATCCCCCCTTCATAAGCCATAAAAAGGCCATTTGGAAGGGAAACAACCCTACCTAGGGGACTTACTAACCATGGTTATTAACCACTTACAAGTCCTGGGATGATCCTCCAAGTAGAACACCATTCAAAACATCCACCTTTTGTCGTTATATAGCCATTTTCTAGGAAGCCGCAGAGCTTTCATCTGTCGCTAGGTCGGACTTTTTTCGGTCGCTTGCCCGGCCTTCAAGAAAGGTTGAAACAAAATCCGGACTTCTTAAGAGAGTACATTGAGTACATATTCCTGGAACCCTAAACAAGCACTTTTAAATGGATGGAAATGGTGATTTCCAAGCACTTTTTATGTAATGATTTGGTTCATCATCCAATTGAAACATCCACCAAAAAAAACTGGTTGTTTGGAGTTCCAGGTTGTTGATGAAAGAAATCCCTAGAAAGTAGTTGAGGTTTGTAGTTGTCAGTTGGATGGATTTCTGCCGTCAAGCAGGTCTTGCACCTGGCCGAAAGCACTCCATTTCCTGCCGCCCCCATCTGAAGGATGTGCCGATTTTCTTGGAGCCTTCCGTAGAGGAGGGGGAGAAAGGTTTGATGATGGGGGCTTTTGGAGATTTTTGTTGGGACCATTTTTCTGATTACACTCCGGTAAAGTAACATGGCAATGGAAAATGAGCCCGAAATGAAGATGTATTTCCTATTGAACATGGGGATATTCCAGCCAGCGACATGTTAGTTTACCAGAGGGTATTTTCAGGGAGAAAGCTTGGATGGAGCTTGAGATGGTGATGTAACTCGTTATTTCGTCAGTTGAGATCTTCTGGAATATTGGGATGAGATGTTCACCCCATGGAGTGAGAAACATGTTTCAACTGGTTGTAGTTTGAAACCAACGAGTTGTTTTAACAAACATATACACATTTTACCAGCTTTTCCTGCACAAAATCCTCGATGATGGTGCAAAAAACCCAAAATGTGAGACAGCAGGGCAGGAATGAGAGAAAACATCGCTACATTGTATCAATTTTTCTTCTCTGTGACTCTGTATTGGTTGGAATGATGCACAAATTGTCGTTTTACCGTAAAGATCCAGGTACGTGTCCTAAGCGAGGCATTTCCCCTACAATCCTAGTCTATCATATGACCTGGGGATGGGATGTTTCGACCATCAATCCTACAAGAAACCAGGAAGGGCTCTGGATTCTTAGGGCGTATTTTTTTTTTCCACAGCATGGTTGAACATCTGCACCACCAAAGATCAGAACTGCAGTGCCCAAGGACGAGGTAGCAGTGCCCAAGGCGTTATTGGGAAAGGCCCGTTTTGTGGTGGGGGAAGACTGGCATGGTGACGTTGCTGGACAGCGAGATATGTAGACACCCCCGAAGATGAACAAACGTCTCCCTCCATTTCAAAAGGACATTTTATCTTCCAACCGCTATTTTTCAGAGGACATGTTAGTTTGCATATAACATATAAGGCTTGCCCCCTACCGCCCCATGTCCCTCCATTTATAACGACATAGGCTCGTTATAGCCCACCATGGCCTGTACTAGTAGATTCAACATGCATGGTAAAAACCCTCGTAGAGGCGGGCGTTTGTTTTCCGGTATGGAGTGCACCGCACCATGGGAGATCTGCCAATCAGGGTTCGAACTCTTTGATGTTTTTTTTGGTAGTGAAACTAACCATCTATCTTTGGGAGGTTAGTAACAGGTCTGAAAAACTCAGACATGCCCCCTAAAGTGATGCAGTTTCTTAGATGCTCTAAAAGGTTGGCAGTTTTGGCCAATTTTGTCACAAAAAGATGCTTTAAAGTACGATATAAATTCGAGGTTTCTGCCACTTTTTCTATTGCCTAAGATGCTGCATCATGTCGAGTCATGTAGGTCCCTTGATTACGCATTTCAGCATTTCAGTAACCGGAGGATGATTTCGGGGCGTTTTGAGTTGATCGAAGTGATTGCTATGAACTACTGAGATATTTGGAGAAGTGTTGGATAGGTTGTTGGTGGTGGTTGAAAATTGGGAACCCCAAATTCTGGTACTATAACTTATAAGCTTGCTCTTTCCGCCGCAACATTTTTTTTATGGTGGCCCCTGATCAGCAGGGTTTTGATCTCTTTCCGCAAGCTATGGTTTTGTTGTGCAACATGAGTTAAAAACTAAAACTCTTGGAGACTGAATCATCTAAACTAACCGTCTAAACTATCACCCCCACAAACTTTTTGGGTGATTTTTTTTCCACATCCATGATGATTGCTAATCATTTGATCTTGTGGGAACGATTGGAAGCTGGCAAGTTTTTTTAACTCACTAAATTGGGGCTTTTTTGTAATGGCATCCCCAAAATCTCTCAAAAAACATTGGAGAAAGACTTTACACTTTGTGGTGAAGTGATCCAGATATGATCCAGTTTGATTCCTATTTTTTAATTGGTTTGGAAGCACCAATCCCTGAAACTAACAGTTCGCCCCTAAAAATGGTGGTTTCCAATAGGAATCTCCTTTTCCAGCATTCTATTTTCAGGTGCTATGTTCGTTTACAGTGTAGATTTAGTTGCAGAAAAATTCTCTCCGCCTTATCACCACGTTTTTTCTATGAGGTCATAGGAAAGCAAGCGGCTACGATTATTGAGATCCGAGAGAAGTGGGGATGCCCAACTGGTCGTCGAGATCGACAAATGGCATACCGGGCATACCAATGGCAGCCCTTGGGATGATGAACAAATCCTTGGGTTTTTGAATCCCTCATTCAAAACATTTCTTCTATCTAAACAGAAACATCTGAGCAACCACATCCAAATTGAAACACATCCAAATAGACATACAAACAAACATATCCAAGCAACAGAAAACAAAACAAATATGCAAACGAAAATGTCCAAACAAAACAAAAAAAAACATACAAACCAAAAGAAACATCAAACAAAACCTGTTTTGTTCTTGGTCCAAAACCAAAACAACCACAAATGTTCCACCACTCTACAGCACTAAGGAGCGGTGCTTTCAAAGTGGACGCTCGAGATCAAACAGCAGACCCCTGCATGGTGGGAATGCCAAGCAGGGAGGTTTCAGCTTTGATGATTTCCTGGTAAATACCGAGATTTTTTCTTGAGAGAAATCCTTACCATCATTTTTGTTGAATATCACATTGGCCAATGACATGGGAATAAATTTTGGGGGACTTTTCAGCAAAATGATGAATACTGTTGATGGTTCAGAAATCCCATCTCCAACCACCGTTTGGATGGTGCCACCAAAACCCCTGTAAATCGGTTCGAACAACTACCAACCTCAACTGGTGAGTTGATCCCGGATTTTTTTCGCCATCAAAAAAACGGTGGATTGATGACCTTCAATTCCAAGCCGGAGATGCTGCTAGTTACACTAGTCAGATATGCCAAAAAAAAAACCTTTTCTGAAACAAATATGAAAAACAAGTATGAATTGCATGTGTTTGTGTTTTGGAAAAAACTTTTTGAATTACTATCATTAGGCATTTTTTTGACAAATCACATCTTTCCAAATCCTTGGGTTTTTCCTTGATTTTAGTCTGAAAGGGATCCTTGCAAAAATCAATGACTTTCATTAGTGTTCATGATTGTTTGGTAAAATCCATTGTTTTTGTCAGGTTTCTATCGTATTTTGCAATGTTTTGTTGCATGTTCCACTGTTTTTCTGCAAATTTGGCAAAATGTTCAATTTTTTGAAATCATAAGATATTATTCGTTTAACAGTCATAAGATATAACATAACCATTAACAACAATCGTGATCATTAAACACACATTTACACAGTAATCATAAATAAATCATCATCAAAATAATCCAAGAATCCAGGAATAGCCCAGAATTGAATTTCACAGGTTTAGCTTTCGGGGCAGTATAAATTATGTCACAAAAACTAGACCTGCAAGGAAAGCTGAATGGGACGTTAAGTGGGGCATCATTATCAAATGAAGTGAACTGAAGCTTCAAAAAAACCATGCAAACAACCGCAACACATCCTAACCCTTTTCAAACCAGTGGAAAAATGGCAGCATGGTGCAACATTGGTCTTTTAATTCGACTGAGAAGCCCTCACTTTTTTCGGATTCCACTTCAAGTTCAGGTAAGCATTCTGGGGGGAAGGTATGTCCGCTTTGATGCTTGGAAAGTTGTTTGTGGTCGCCACGTGTTCAGCTCTTTCAAGCCCCAAGCGGCCAGAAACACAAAAAAAAACAAGGACACCAAGTTTCAGAACAACCCAAGTTTTAGAGGTTTGTACGAAGGAAAAATAGTCCCGCTTTTTTTTTCGAGCAATTATTTCATTCTCATAGAAGCTGTTGAATCTTGCAGTATGAGGGTGATTGTGTCTCCAGAGTTAGGGAAGCTCCTAATTTGTTGGTAAAGACGCAGCCTCGCATTTTGGGAGACACACCTCAAACTTCCCAGGATTTCGTGTTGAAGCTTTTCTGGCCGCCATGGCCGCCATGGAAAGGGGGGCCAAGCTTCGTGCTTGTTCGGCTCCAGCTAGGAAAAAAACACATGGCCGCCATGATGCCGCCAAGCCCCGCCAACTGAAAGTGAGGACCTTAGCAGGTGGTGTCCTCACGCTTGAAGTCACGCAGATACCCACCATTAGAGAATTGAAGGCAATGCTTCACGAACAGAAGCACTGTGAAGATCCCATTGAGCACAAAATCCTCAAAGTAAAGGTCCTGGTGGACGGATTGTTGGTAGATGATGATCAGAGACTGGCACCTGCGGAGCTGTTGCATACCAATTTGGAAGTGACCGTCGTTTACTGCAGAAACGAAGTTGAAGCTGCAACAAAAGAGGCAATTCGTGCAAAGGGCTTCCTTCAAGTTAACATCCCGGTGTCTCTCACAGAGATATCTGCTCGAGCCTTTGAAAACTGCAATCAGGTGGTCAAGGTGGCAATCCCCGAGTCTGTGACGGCCATTGGGAACTCTGCCTTTGCAAAATGCAGTGCCTTGGCAAGTATCACTATCCCTGAGGCTGTGACGAACATTGGGGACTTTGCCTTTGCTAGGTGCATTTCTTTGGCCAGCATCGCTATCCCTCAGTCTGTGACTGCCATTGGGGTGAGTGCCTTTCGTAAAATGCAGTTCCTTGAGAAGCATCATTATCCCGGAGTCAGTGACGAGCATTGGGGCCAATGCCTTTGGAGAATGCATGAATTTGGCGAGCATCACTATTCCTGAGGCTGTGACGAACATTGGGGACCGTGCCTTTCTAAAATGCATTTCTTTGGCAAGCATCGCTCTACCTCAGTCTGTGACTGCCATTGGGGTGAGTGCCTTTGATGGGTGCATGTCTTTGGCAAGCATCGCCATCTCGGATTCAGTGAAGATTTTTCGGGACTGTGCTTTTGCAAATTGCAAGTCCTTGGAAAGGATCACTATCCCTAAGTCTGTGATGGTCATTGGGGTCTTGGCCTTTGCTGGGTGCAGTCGATTGGCAAGCATTACTATCCCGGAGTCTGTGACCGTCATTAAGGACCGTGCCTTTCTAAAATGCAGTCTTCGTNTTGAGAAGCATCATTCTCCCTGAGTCAGTGACGAACATTGGGGCCAATGTGTTTGGAGAATGCATGTGTTTGGCAAGCATCACTATCCCTGTGTCTGTGACGGACATTGGGGACTTTGCCTTTGCACATTGCAAGTCTTTCGCAAGAATCACTATCCCTCAGTCTGTGACGGCCATTGGGGTCAGTGCTTTTGATGGGTGCATTTCTTTGGCAAGCATCGTCATCCCGGAGTCAGTGACTGCTATTGGGGGATCTGCGTTTGAAAGTTGCGAGTCTTTGGCAAACATCGCTCTACCTCAGTCTGTGACGGTCATTGCGGACTCTGCTTTTGCAAATTGTAAGTCCTTGAAAACCATCGCTATCCCGGAGTCTGTGACCACCATTGGGGACCGTGCCTTTCTAAAATGCAGTTCTTTGGCAAGCATCGCTCTACCTCAGTCTGTGACTGCCATTGGGGTGAGTGCCTTTGATGGGTGCATGTCTTTGGCAAGCATCGCCATCCCCGATTCAGTGAAGTTTATTGGGGACTCTGCTTTTGCAAATTGCAAGTCCTTGGAAAGCATCACTATCCCCGAGTCTTTGAGGGGCGATGGCCGGAGTGCCTTTGACGAGAATTTGCGAGTTATAATACAGCATGTTTGACTGTGATTGTTTGTTGCAAGTGTTGGGATTTAGCCTTTAATGTTTGAGTCGGCTGCAAAACATCAAAACGGGCCTTTGTGCGGTCTCACTTTGATGAACGACTTCTATCATCTCGCACTCGTTCGGACTTTCAGAAAGTTGTGAACAAACAGACGACCGAAAGCTGAAACCCCCTCAATACCCCAAAGTATCCATGTATGGTAATTATATTTAGCTACATTTACCATAAAAATCAACCAAATGTGGGTAGATATATACCATACATGGATCCTTAGGGGTAGGCATTGTTTTCTTGCAATCCATTTTTCCTGGGAACTCCTAGAAGGTGGGCTATGGCTATAACTCCACTTCTAAGATATTTTTTAAAAAGTAGGGGCACATAATATGGCTGTTTCCGTAAATGGTGTTACCACCATTTCACACCCCAAGTCATGACCATTTTTAGTAGGAAATCACCATGGGTTTGTTGGGGAAACCCACCATTTTAGGGTTCACCCCCATATATAACTCCACTATTCGAAATAGGAGTTATTTGAGTTATGTCACTCCAGTTACCGGCCCATTTATGTCACGATCAGCTCTTAGGCCCCCGCCGTACCGGGTACCGTAAGCAACCAATCCTTTTTTTGGGTCCATGTGGATGTTTCCGAAAATAGTGGGTTTTCCTCCCAAATCATCCATTTTAATCAGGTTTTCCAGTATAAACCATCCATTTTGGGTACCACTATTTTTGGAAACACCCATGTGATCATGAGGGTTCAACCTTGAGGCTCAGGTCGTGGAAATTTCCTGGAGACTGACAAAAGGTCCATGCAAGTCATGATGTTGAACAGGAAAAACACTCCCATGACGGATCCATGGGACTGGCATATTTTCCATTTACCATAAAAATCAACCAAATGTAGACAAATAGATCATACATGGATCCTCTGGGATTGTTTCTGAAGTTTGATGTTTGATGCTTTCTAGATTGAAAAAGAACCTTCTGTAAAACAAAGAAAACCACCTTAACGAATCTTTGTTTCAATCAGTTGCCTCCCCAAAAAATTATTCTCAACCTATTTGCAGAGGATTACCCATGGGATCCATGGGACGAAGGGTACATTTACCCACCAATTGATCACGGTTTCGAGTGCTCAGGGCTAAACGTCGATGGGATGAACGGTACATTTACCGATTTAAGGGACTACGGAAAGATTTCATGTGTACCGGGTCCCAAACAAAACCTTCACTTGCCATGATTACATACGGGGGGGGGTTGGCATCCAAAGTTGTATCAGGGGTCATGATAGTAATTGCCAAACATTAGCATACATTTTCTAGGTGGTGGTTTCAACTATTTTTGATTTTTACCACTATTTGGGGAAGATTTCCAATTTGACCAAGATTTTTCAGATGGGTTGAAACCGCCAGCTAGTTTTAGCATCAAGTTTGATCCCTCCACAAACCTGAATTTTCATGATCCTTATACTTCAACAGGAAGAAAGTTTACGCTTGTTGAAAGGTTGGGTCATGACTTGGGATCGATTTTTGCATGTCCATTTTGCGTGACAGGTGTGGGACTGTCAAATTATCATGCTGTTTTAAATTAAGCAGACTAAGAAGGTTTAGGGGGGAAATCTGACCAGAATTATGTTGACAAAAGGATTCTAAGGGGAAAGGATCGCAGTAGAAAGACTCAGCAAGATAACTTTTGTCCGGCCGGCGCGTTCCGGGAAGTGTTGTGAAAGAGTGTTTTGGAGAAGTGTTGTAGAGAAGTGTTGTGAAGGAGTGTTGTGAAAGAGCGCTGTGGGAAGTGTTGTGGAGATGAAGTGTTGTAGAGAAGTGTTGTGAAGGAGTGTTGTGAAAGAGCGTTGTGGGAAGTGTTGTGGAGATGAAGTGTTGTAGAGAAGTGTTGTGAAGGAGTGTTGTGAAAGAGGGTTGTGGAGCAGGAAGTGTTGTGAAGGAGTATGGAGAAGTGTTGTGGATAGGTGTTGTGAAGGAGTGTTGCAGAGATCTGTTTTTGGGAAGTGTTGTGAAAGAGTGTTGTGGAGATGAATTGTTGTATATAGAGAAGTTGTGTAGAGAAAGTCTTGCACCAAATGTTTTTAAAGAAGTGTTGTAGATAAGAAGTTTTGTAGAGAAGTTTTGTAGGGAAGTGTTGTAGAGAAGTTTTGCAGAGAAGTGTCGTAGAGAAGTGTTCTAGAGAAGTGTTGTAGAGAAGTGTTGTAGTGAAGTCTTGAAGAGAAGTGTTGCGGAGAAGTGTTGTGAAAGAAAGAGTGTTGCGGGAAGTGTTGTGGAAATGAAGTGTTGCAGAAAAGTGGTGCGAAGGAGTGTTGTAGAGAAGTGTCGCGGAGATGAAATGTTGTGAAGGAGTGTTGTGGACAAGTCTGGAAGAGAAGTGTTGTACAGAATGTTGTGGAGATGTTGTAGAGATGTGTTGTGGTGATAACTTGTTGTAGGGAAGTGTTGTTAAGGAGTGTGGTGAGAAGTGTTGTGAAGGAGTGTTGTGGAGAAGTGCCATAGAGAAGTGTTGTGGTGCAGTGTTGTAGAGAAGTTTTGTAGAGAAGTGTTGTAGAGAAGTATTGTGAAGGAGTGTTGTGGAGAAGTGCCATAGAGAAGTGTTGGAAAGAAGTGTTGTGGGGAAGTGTTGTGGAGAAGTGTAGTGAAGGAGTGTTGCGGAGAAGTGTTGTGGTGAAGTGTTGTAGAAGTTTTTGGAAGGAGCGTTGTGAAGGAGTGTTGTGAAGGAGTGTTGTGGAGAAGTGTTGAGGTGAAGTGCTGTAGAGAAGTGTTGTAAAGAAGTGTTGTAGAGAAGTGTTGTGAAGGAGTGTTGTGGAGAAGTGTCGTAGAGAAGTGTCATAGAGAAGTGTTGTAGAGAAGTGTTGTGCGGACGTGTCATAGAGAAGTGTTGTAGAGAAGTGTTGTGGGGAAGTGTTGTGGTGAAGTGCTGTAGAGAAGTGTTGTAAAGAAGTGTTGTACAAAGTGTTGTGTAGGAGTGTTGTGGAGAAGTGTTGTGGTGAAGTGTTGTAGCATATTGTTGTAGAGAAGTGTCGTGGAGAGGTGTTGTAGAGAAGTGTTGCAGAAAAGTCTTGTAGAGAATTGTTGCGGAGAAGTGTTGTGGTAGTGTGGTTGTTTCGGTTTTTGTGGTTGTGTTTGGTTGCGTTTTTTTTTGGAGTTTTTGGGCGTGCTTCTGTTTTTGCCTTGTAGAGATGTGTTGTAGAGAAGTGTTGGCGAGGTGTTGGAGAAGAGTGTTGGAGAGAAGTGTTGTAGAGAGGTGTTGGAGAAGAGCTTTGGAGAGAAGTGTTGGAGAAGAGTGTCGGAGAACATTGTTGTAGAGAAGTGTTGGAGAAGAGTGTTGGAGAGAAGTGTTGTGGAGAAGAGAAGTGAAGGAATGTGTGAGGAGTATCACCCCCCCTTTATATATGAAATATCCAGGGGGGCGATTGGTAAGAAATTTCTAGAAATATTTCATTTAGGACGTGAAATTTGACCCCCCCTCTAGGTCCTTGGGAAGGTCTTCCAAACACGTAGGGGGAGGGGGTTAAGTGAAATATTTCTACAATCTCTTGGTATGTAAAAACACCATGTTCCAACTGCTTTACATTTGCTCGAGGACTGAGGGGGCGTGAGTTTCAAAAATGCAATTGGTTCCTCCACTTTGAACGAGAGAAGTTGGTCATCAGAGAAGCTAAACCAAGATGCCAAGCCATTGGGGTTCTTCTCTTTAAAAATGATGAATGCCACTACTTCCTGCAATGATATTCGCTGAAAACGCGCTGCATCAACATAATCCAAGCTAGCAAGAAGGTCCCTCCAAGATTGATTGTCCCATTGAAGTTCTGGGTTCCATTGGCACATCGACATCTGGAGCACTTGCCACGGTTTCCGGACATTATGCGGCATCAGCGGCACCTGCCACGGTAGTTAACGCTTGGTAATTTCAATTCTGCTAGGGGGGAGGCTGGATTCTGTGGTATTCACCATGTTTTTGAACCTACCCCCCTCCAAAACTGCACCATCCGTTTATCCCTAATTCTTTTGCTTTCCAGCGGGTGGAATTTCAAGGGGGGGTAGGCTGGGTTCTGTGGTCTTTACCAATAGTTTCCACCTACCCCCCAGAAACAATTCACAAATAGTGTTGCTCATGCAAATCCACCATTCATCACTAGCAAGATTTTGGAAAATCTGAAGGGGGGTAGGTTCAATGAGTGGTATTTACCAATGTTTCCTACCTTCTAGCACATTGATTTGCCGAAGTACAAATGTATAGGACCTGATAACGTATGCTATGGGCCGCCTATTTTTGGTGCTCTGTCAATTCCAACAATTGTTTTTTTTGGGGGGGGCCAGGCTTGGTTCTATGGTATTTAGCATGGTTTGGACCTACCCCCATCCAAAAACTTCACCCTGCATTGTTGACCCTCTTTCACATTCTGTTGCAATGACACAAGGCTAGAATGTCTAGTAGGGGTAAGGCTAGTTTCGCTGCTATTCTCCACGGTTTGGGCCTACCCCCCTGCAAAAATTTCACCTTGCACTATACCCATTCTCTGTTTATGACGCATTCCTAGAATACCTAGTGGGGGTAGGTCTGTGTTCTTTGCTATTCTCCACGGTTTCGACCTACCCCCTTCCAAAAATTTCATCCTGCATTGTTCATCTTTTGATGTTTATGTTTGGGGGCAGGCTAAGCTCTATGGTATTTTCAATTGCTTGGACCTCTCATCAAAAAATGCACCCTCCCATGCAAGAAATCTCCAACGGGACCCACCAAACGGCCTCTATTATTTTAATTTTAATGGCCCCAGCAAGCCCCTATTCAATACAGGATCTGGCCTAGCCATTTTCATGGGGGTCTGTTGGTAAAGTTCTGCTCAGTTTCTCTAAGACCCCAATAGAAAAAACATATTGCCTGCAGATCCCGTTTGGCTCTGCTTTCACCTGCAAGGGCGAGATACGTGCACCCCCCCAACGTGAAATTTCGAGGGTACGATACGCCCCCTAAACGTGAAATATTTCATTTAGGGTCCCCCCCCCAGGAAGGGGAGAAATTCCCCGTGATTGCCCTGGACTATCAACACCGTAGGTCAGCAAGCGCTCTTTTTGTAAGACTCTAATGCAAGTGCTAAGTCTTGAGCCAAACGTTGTCATAGACACACGTTTGTGAGGTTCAGCTATACAGTAAAGTGAAGTGACAAACTATACATGTAAGCATTGCGTAAGTCCATGTGTAAAGGGTTCCCCAAAAGAGTAAAAACAGGAAACAAACAGACACAAATTTTCTTTGGACTGCAGCATGCTTTTTCAAAATGGTTCTACACGAAGTATAGGTACGACTGTACAGAATGACAGAGAAAAGTGAAACATACGAAGCTGCTATGAGCAGACTGAGATACCAGACAATGATAGACCACGAAGCGAACAAACGAATTCCTTGAAGATATACATGAATTCGGTCGAACATTGAGCTCCAACATTCACAATGCACCATGCAAGGTCAACGACCACAAGACCAAAAATAATACCGTATTGTCGGTAAGTCAACAATCCTGGATAAAGTCAGAGTGATTTCAATAAACCGTTGTATCGGCATAAAGGAAAATGAAAAGAATTGAGCATTGATGTCAACCGTTGTATCGGTGAATTTTTCCTGCAAATTTGTATTGGCAACCGTAGTATCGGTTATCGCCATCCGCCGTACCAGCCATCCCAGTGTTGTCCTTGAGACGTTGATGAACGAGCATAGGGATGTGAACCGTGATCTTGCCAGTCTTGCCAGGAGCCGTAGTGTCGGCTTTGTTGTTCATACTGATAGGAACGATCCTGGTATTCACGGTACTGCTGGTTTCTCAAATATTGAGCATCTCGACCTCTAGTGCGTTTGTTGCGTGTTGAATATGCAGAAGTACGCACTATCAATGGGATGTGCCAGTCGTTATCACCTGGTCGTAAGCAAACGTCGTATCCCAGCAATTGTCGAGGTCGTTCCGAAACAGAATGCATGTAATCAGGTGCCAAAAATAAATCGTCAGAAATTCTGTCGGGTCGTTCTGTTTCATATCGTTGGCGGTTGTAGAAAATAGAAATGCACAGCATACAATCCAAATTTGCTGTTTGAGATCCTTCCACTACAGTGTCAAAGACATCTTGTGGTGGTGTAGAAGACGAAATATTATATGTTATCTTGTTGTAATAAGACAAATGAGTATTCATGGCAGAAACTACGTCATCCAAGACCTCGACGACAATCCCTCCAATATGGGAGCCTCCACGGTCGGTCTTGAATTGCCGATTGGCAAACAAGTTAAAATCGCCAGTAATGAAATCGGCATATGCCATGAGTGC
>DF242806.1:0-12300 GCA_000507305.1 Breviolum minutum Mf 1.05b.01 | reverse complement strand
TGAATTCGTGAGATGAAACTGCAAAATACTGTGATACAAAAATCAAAATCAGTCGAAGCTGATGTAAAGAGAAATTGGCATAGCCGATGAGAAGGCTAAAACAATGCAAAGACATTTCCAACAAGAAAATAATACATTGCATTATGCCAATGATTGAAAAATCTGTGGAGACTCCATTGCATTGTAGGCCAGTCCGTACGTCCCAACCGTCATGTACAAAATAGTTCCACGACTCATGCTGGTTATCCCATTGCTCAAAATAAACCCAGCATCCGTAATTAGAGTCCCAGTAATAATCCTCCGACCATGCATCTTGCCCAGCGGCAGTGGCTTCCATAGCATCGACGTGCTCTTCGGATGGAGAAGAGCCGGCCATGTTCGCTTTGCCAGAAGATGAGCTGGAATCGCCCTTCGAGGTCTTTCCCTTTTTAGAACTCTTAAAAGAGTCTTTTTGTTTCTTGCCTCCTTTCTTGCCGCCTTTCTTTCCTTTCTTTCCGTAAAATGCTTGGTCATCTGGGACTTGATCGTCTGCGAGATAGCCCTTGCCTTTCTTCTGAAACCTTGGCCTAAAGCCAGGTCGTTTCCTTTGGCTTCCTTTGCCTTTTCCTTTTCCCTGCTTGAAACGTCTGCTAAAAACTCGGCGCTTATTATAGCCACCTTTTGCACTTAAGACCCAAAATTCGTCTTCGATGTAAAGGCTAACGAACCCTTCATCTCCTGTCTCTTCCTCGGCTACCCAGTATCCGGTCTCGCCATCATACTCGCCCTCTTCGATGACCAGAAAAGTAGACCGCTTGACATGGCGGATGGTTGGATCTGCAATCCCAGTGCGTGTTGTACAGAAAAGTTCCATGAACAGCTGCTTGACTTGCAGATAAGTGTATTGAGCCATGTCAATCTGTCGAAGCGACATCGATGTAACAAAACGTTCCCTCTGATTCTCGTTCAGGTCTGCTTGTACCAAGAACACGAGGCTCATCAAATTGTCCGTCAGAGGAAATTGTTGTCGATGTGCATTTCGTAAAACATTGATTTGTTCTTCACGTAGTTCCGTCATACGTTGACGTTGGTCGTCTGGGTCTTGAAGATCATTGGTTTGTTGACGTACTGCAGGGGCCAATAAATTGAAAAACTCAATTGTTGTAACTTCCGGAATGTCATGGTGAAAAAGATCCATCCATGCCGTAAGAACTCTTCTTGATGTAACTTCAAATCGTCCTATCCACAGTACAAATTCTTGGTTACCTCTGTAACATCTGAACAATTGCAAAAACCTCCATAAGAAAACATGATTGACTCCCTTCACAAAGTACGGTCTGAGTGTATCCTTGAAATGCCTCACTCCATTTTCTGGGTGTCTCAAATCAGCATTATTCAACATGTTCTTGTAAAACTCAGCCGCTCCAACCAATGCATTTTTCAATGATGGTCTTAAACGTTCTGGGGTCAATGTTGTTATTCCCATCCAATCATCNAAACGTTGTCATAGACACACGTTTGTGAGGTTCAGCTATACAGTAAAGTGAAGTGACAAACTATACATGTAAGCATTGCGTAAGTCCATGTGTAAAGGGTTCCCCAAAGAGTAAAAACAGGAAACACCCCTACACCCTCCCCCCTAACAGGGGGGTGATTGAGGAGTGTTGTGGAGAAGTGTTGTGGTGGTGTGGTTGGTTTTGTGTTTGTGGTTGTGTTTGGTTGCGTTTTTATTTTGAGTTTTGGGTGTGCTTCTGTCCTTGCATTGTAGAGAAGTGTTGTCGAGAAGTGTTGGCGAGGTTTTGGAGAAGAGTGTTGGAGAGAAGTGTTGTAGAGAGGTGTTGGAGAAGAGTCTTTTAGAGGAATGTTGGGCAGAAGTGTTGGAAAACATTGTTGTAGAGAAGTGTTGGAGAAGTGTGTTGTAGAGAAGTGTTGGAGAAAAGTGTTGGAGAAAAGTGTTGTAGAGAAACGTTGTGGCAAAGTGTTGGAGAAGATTGTTGGAGAAGAGAGTTTTAAAGAAGTGTTGTAGAGAAGGGTTGCAGCAAGGTATTGTAGTGAAGTATCGGAAGAGTGTTGGAGACAAGCGTTGTAGAGGAGTGTTGGTCATCGCAGCACAGGCAAAAATGCCGACAAGTGCACAGATACGCGAGTATAACCCGTTGATCCCAATAGAACGTGTAAACATGCGGGTTCGTATCGGGTTCGTGGTTTCCATCTTGAGTTACTATTGTTACGCGTTTTTGAAAAGTTTTCTTTCCGAATCCGTTGTTTTTTTTGGGATTTTTCTGAAAAGGATCCTTAAAAATCAATGACCTAATTGATTTTCATGATTGTTTGGTAGAATCTATTGTCTTTTCCTCAGATTGCTATTGTATATTGCAATATCTTGTTGCATTTTCCAATGTTTTTCTCTCAGTTTGGCAGTATGTCCACTTTATTTTTGATGAAATCATTCATGGCCATAAAAAAACAAACATTTGAATGGTAATCATGCACAATCTTTCCAAGAACCCAGAATGACCCAGCATTGAATTTCACAATGTTGGTTTTCGGGGTAGTAACAATGATGTAGCAACCTTATCTTCCAACTCAAAGAAAGCTGAGGACCTTAAGTAGGGCATCATCATCCAATGAACTAAAACTTTAAAAAACAATCCAAAAAAGAAAACAAATCCTAGGTTTCCGACTTTTCAAACCAGTGGAGAATTGGTTGCATGGTGCATTGAGAAACCTTCACGTTTCTTGGTTTCCAGTTCAACTTCAGGTCGGTATTCTAGGGGGAAGATCAAATGAGGGTATGTTCACTTTGATGTTTGGAAAATTGTTTATGGTCGCAATTTTTTTTGCTTTATGAGGCCCGCAGCGGCCAAAACACCAATTTTCAGAACAACCCAACGTTTTAGAGGTTTGCATTAAAGGAAAAACAATCCCATTTATTTTCTTGTATTTTTTTGGAACAATTATTTTATTTCCATAGAAGCTGTTGAATCTGTCAATATGAGGGTGTTTTTGTCCCCAGAGTTAGGGAAACTCCAAGTTTGTTGTCCATTGTCATAAAGACGAAACCTCCCATTTTGGAGACACACCTCAAACTTCGCACGATATCTTGTTGAGGGTTTTTTGGTCGCCATGGCCGCCATGCCCTGCGAAGTGAAAGTGAAGACTTTGGAAGGTGGCGTCCTCACGGTTGAAATCATGCCGACAAACACCATTGAAGAATTGAAGGCATGGCTTTACGAAATGAAGCATTGTGAAAATCCCATTGAACGCAAAATCCTAAAGGTGAAGGTCCTGGCCAACGGATTACTGGTAGATGATGATCAGACGGTGGAGTCAGCTGGGCTGTTGCATACCGAATCGGAAGTGACGGTGGTTTACTGCAGAAACGAAGTTGAAGCGGCAACAAAAGAGACAATCCATGCAGAGGGCTTCCTTCAAGTCACCATCCCTTTTTCTCTCACAGAAATTCCTGCTTGGGCCTTTCACGGGTGCCATCAGGCGGTCAAGGTGGCAATCCCCGAATCGGTGACTGCCATTGGGGAGTCTGCCTTTCGAAAGTGTGAGTCTTTGGAAAGCATCACTATCCCTACTTCTGTGACCGCCATTGGGGCCGGTGCCTTTGCAAAGTGCAATTCTTTGGCAAACATCGTTATCCCTGATTCTGTGACGGCCATTGGGGAATCTGCCTTTGCGCATTGCACGTCCTTGAAAACCATCACTATCCCGGAGTCTGTGACTGCCATTGAGGACCGTGCTTTTGTAAGATGCAGATCTTTGGCAAGCATCGCTATCCCGGAGTCTGTGGTGGCCATTGGGGACTTTGCTTTTGCACAGTGCAAGTCTTTGGCAAGCATTGCTATCCCTCAGTCTGTGACGGCCATTGGGGTCAGTGCTTTTGTACATTGCAGGTTGGCAAGCATCAATATCCCTCAGTCTGTGAGGTCCATTAGGGTAGGTGTCTTTCAGGATTGCAGGTCTTTGGAAAGCATCGTTATCCCTGAGTCGGTGATTGCCATTGAGAACGGTGCCTTTGAAGGTTGCAGCTCTTTGGCGAGCATCACTATCCCTAATTCTGTGAGGGCCATTGGCATCAGTGCCTTTGGTGGGTGCAGTCGATTGGCAAGCATTAGTATCCCGGAGTCTGTGACCGTCATTGAGGACCGTGCCTTTTTTGCGTGCATTTCTTTGGCAAGCATCACAATCCCGGAGTCTGTGACGGTCATTGGAGACTTTGCCTTTGGATACTGCGAGTCTTTGGCTAGCATCACAATCCCTCAGTCAGTGACCGCCATTGGGACGTGTGCCTTTGAAAATTGCCGTTCTTTGGCAAGCATTACGATCCCGGAGTCAGTGACAACTATGGGGGCCAATGCCTTTGCAAATTGCAGTTCTTTGGAAAGCATCACTATCCCTGAGTCTTTGAGGGACTATGACCGACTTGCCTGTGCCTTTGATGATACAAGTAAGTTCCAAGTAAAAAGACGCAAAGTCTGACTCTGATTGTTTGTTGTAAGCGTTTGGAACTTAGCAACTTGAAAGTTTGTCCCTCGTCTTCTTTGTCCGCCATCTTTACTCGCGGACAGTCAGAAAGTCGGAAAAACCAAACCGATGACGGAAAGCTGAAAACCACTCAATACTGCCCTGGTCTAGTAGGCATTCGGCATTGTTTATTGAAATCCATGAGTTGGGAATCCCATCTGTGCCATAACCAACCAATATTTCTTTTGGGATCATATTGTTGTTTTGGGGGGGGGTTACGATTAAAATTGGAAAAAACTATGCCTTTTTAAAAGGAACCTTTCTGTAAAACAGCGAAATCCACTTTGCAAAAATCTCTATTTCAATCAGATCGCTCCCCCCCACAAAATGGTTCTCAACTTATTTGCAGAGGATCACCCATGACGGATCCATGGGACGAGTTTGGTACATTTACCTACTAATTGATCCCTTAAAAGTCCGCCATTCAGAAAAATCGGTGTGGTTGGCATCCAAAGTCAGGGATCATGCGATTAATTACCAACCCAAACTTCTCGCACTAAGGGGAAATCCAACATTAGCCACACAATTTGTATACATTTTAGGTATCAAGTTTTGATCCCTTCCCAAACCTGGTAGTTTAACGATCCCCGTATATATTTGGCAACCATCAAACATGGCGCCATGTTTTTACGCCTGGAATCCGCATCATCTCATCGGTGCAATAACGGTGGTGGCCTGGTGCAGTGGTGGTGTTGATGGAAGCCATCCAGCACCAGTTGAGGTTGTATATAGAGTATCCCATTGATTTACCCTGGGATTCCAACCACCATTAAAACAATGGGTGTTAATATAACTACCATTGATTACCTAAGGATTTTAATCATCGAAATTGGGTCAACCATTAATTTAATGGTGGTGGGAGCCCATTTATTTACAGGTTTTTTTCCACATCTCAGGTGGTTTTTTTTTGGATTTCAGCCCTCAACAGTAGTGATGTTCCTAATTTTTTTGGAACAAAACCATTTCATATAGATAATTGTTTTTTTGGCAAAATTTAACTTGCCCCCCCCTTTCTAGAGGCACCCACCCAGCAACAATAAACAAAACACACAAACGAAGATGTTGTTTTGGTGGTAAGATGCGTTTTTTTGTGGAACATTTTTTCAAGGTGAAAGTGGCTGGAACAGCAGAAGCGGTCAAGAAGGCCTGACAGGGAGCATGCCTGGTGGACACCCCAGGAAGGACCGAGTTGGCGAAGAGTAAGGGATAAGGGAAACCTCCGATTTTTTTTTTGGTAATCCAGGTGGGTGATTTTTTTTGTTTGACTTGCCCCGATACTTGAAATTTGGAACTCCATAGGGTCATACATCAATCAGATATCATGGATGTGTATACATACTGTGCTAAACATATATAAGTTTACATACACGCACGTATCATATAACTATATGTATATATATATATATATATGCACATGCATATCAGAAACTTTCACATCCAACCAACCCCACCATGGCTGCCAGGGTCTTGAAAATTCTAAAAACCCCCAGGCCAAAGAACTCATTTTGGAGCTCATTGACCAGACAAAGTCCGGAACCCTGACGTGGTGGTTTTGTTAGTGGTGATTTGTGGTGAAATATGTTTAAGAAAAGTGTCCTTATTGTTTTTGTTTCAAAAAAAATGCTGAAGTGTTGTTGAAATTTGCTGCAATTGATGTTCTGAATGTACAGATTGTTGTTTTGAATTTCCATTCAACACTGATTCCATGGTTTTTGTATGGCTGAAACACCAACGAAGAAGGGGTTTTCGGATCACCATGGGATCTGGCCCGAAGATGAAGTGGATTCGTTGCAAGCCCTAAAACTGCTGAACGCCACCCAATCTCAACATCGAAGGACAAACTTCAACATCGGAAGTCAATAACCTCTCGAATGTATGTCGTAGTTTTAAAGTTTGGAACTTGGTATGTGATATACACCATTAACACATGGAGGTATATTACGATATCCCTGGAAGTCCTTGACCACGGCTTTTCAAATATGTTGGTTTATGAACTACCATTTTTTATAGTGGGGGTTTGTCATCATCCAAAAGGAAGTTCACCATTCTTTAATTGGTGGCAACGACTACATCACTTTTTCTGGGTGGTGGTTTCTAATATTTTTTCATGTTCACCCCCAAAGATTGGGGAGGATTCCCATTTTGACTAATATTTTGGACATGGGTTAAAACCACGAGAAATTTTATTATACCTTCATTTTTGGGGAACCCAGCCTGTTAAAAAAAATCAGGCACCAACTAGTTTTGAACACCTGATGATACCAATCCGAAATAAGGCCTTAGGATCTGAGCTTGTTAACCATTGGTTTCCCTTAATAAGGCCTTATTAAACCCTTATTTCTGAGGGGGGGTACGTTAGGGGGGTAGGTTGACCAGCCATGAATGATTCCCCGCAACATTTTTTCTCAACCCGCCTTGGAAAGTCAAACAAAAAGACCGCAATCCGCGAGGTCGAAACATCAGAGCTCACATTATGTTGAGATTCCACGCTCCAAGATGCTCGGTGAAACAGCAGGAGAGGTGGGAAATCAAACATGATACAAAGGCTCAAGGCTCAACAAAAACACGGAAAATTTGCATGAATTTCCTTATTTTGTTTTTTTCCTTCGCCGTTTTGTGTTCAACATGTTGTCTTCCTTTTGATTTTAGAGGAGTTTTTTTCGTTTTGGATGCTATCCCGTGCTTGTTCCTACCTTGATCAGTTGCAAGAGTCGAGGAAACAGTCATGAAAAAACTGACGGGAGGACAAGGCTTCCTTTTTCATAGCAAACTTTGGTGGGGGAACAAGTTGTTGCAATGATTTCTTTTGTTCTTAACTTTTTGAAGTTGAAGCATGTTTCTGATGTTTTTTTTCTTTTCCGGGAACATTTCTCGGGATGTTTTTGTCCGGCAAGCATTCTTTGTATCTTTTTTTGGGAGTCTGGAGGTATAAAGCAGCATTCCAAACCCCTTTCAAGCGAAATGTCTTTCATGTCTCCCCCAGAAAATGAACGCAAACTACAGCCGAGGCGGTAAAACGTCACCATAATCCTCATTCCAGCCTCATTTTCACACTTTTTTCCGCCACCTCAACAAAAAGCGCACCATGGTTTTCTGGGGGTTTTTCAGATCTCAGACTCCATCCATTGGGGTCGAACTCTCACCCTAAGGATTGGTATGGTGATTGGTCTCAAAGGAGTCAGGGACACCGAAGGGTTTGATCGGTTTGACCTTGGTTGTTTCGCCGCCAGCGTGAGGCATGGTGATGAGGTGATGGGAGTTTGTGAGGAAAAAAATAGGAGTCACGTTTTTTGAATTATAAAGGAATTCCCTTAATGTATATAATGAATTAGTTAGACTCATTTGTTTGATTCTTGTTTTTGTTCCCAACTATCCCAACTGAAACAGCTTCTTGGGTTGTGTGGTGTATGTGTTTCTTTGTTCATGTTTCCCTCAAAACAAGGTTTTTTTGACAAATGGAACTAAAAGGAAAGGCAACAACAATTCTGGGAACTCCTCTTTGAACATGATTTTCAACTTTTATTTCATGGGAATGTTCCATGTAAGTTGAAAATAGCAACTTCCAGAATTGTTGCCCTAAAATTTCATGGGAAAAAAAACTAAAACTGTTATTTCAGGAATTTGTTCGAGACAAAAAACGACAAAAGGATCAAGCCCCTCACCGAGATTCCTAGGGATCCTGGCTCACCGAAACTGAGAATGGGAGCTTGGAACCTATAAATACTATGCTGAGAAGGTGATTGGACACCCCAATCATCAGCTGAGAATATGACGGTTGATGCCTAGGGATTTTTAGTGAATTTCCGAACATGTTGAAGCTGAGCAACATATTGCAGAACATGTGATGTGCAAACCGTAGAGGCTTCTAAACGTTGATTCTTGGGTCTGGAACAGGTACTAGAAGGATGAGACGATGTTGACCTGAATCTATTTGAGAATATACGCTTATCATATATGGCACCTAGAACCCAAATGACCCTTCTTTTGCTTGGAAAAAGGCCTTGTTTTGCGGGGTTGACCTTCAAAAATAGAGGTCATTTGGGCTCTATAAAAATATTTTTATAGTTACATCACAAGATAGAACATTACAGGAACAGCTTTTGAGCCAACCAAATAAGATCACCACTGCTTATTTGAGGATTCCTCGTTTCTGGAACTTCCACGGAGTGAACGGCGTGTTTTTCAACTCTAAAACTTTGGCAAGGTGTTTTTTTCCATGAAGGGAGTGACAGACAGCCCACAAACAACAAACAACTCAACCACTAGGTGGTGGTTTCAAAGATGTTTTATTTTCATCCCGAAAATTGGGGAAGATGAACCCATTTTGACTACTAATATTTTTCAAAGGGGATTGAAACCACCAATTAGACAACCACTTTTGGGTGGAAAGTCAGCGGCTTGTGAGTGAAAAGTCAAATACTTAACAATGACAGAATCTAAAAACTTCAGGTGTAAGAAAAGCCATTTTTTTTGGTGTATGTTTGCTGATTACCCATGATTACCCATCTTGGAGGAGTGAATCAATGCAAATCTATGGGAATTTTGCGGGATTTGCTCTGAAAATGTATTGTTTGGGTTGGTTTTATTTCACAGGTCATAAATACTGGGATGTCCTGCTGGTACTTTGTAAATGGATTATTTCACCCCTATATAAAAGTGGGTCGTTTTCTTCCCGTAAATAGGTGAAATAAGCCAACAAACCTGACGATCGTGAACCTATCAACTTCCAGCCAGACACCTCGTAGAACCGAGCGTAACAGATGTTTCGGACCGAGGCGCAAGTGAATGAGGTACAACAGCAGACCAATACAAAGATTGATGTGGATTTTGACACGGATCCTTGTAAGTGTTATATCAAGGCACCTTCCGGGTTTCGTGTTTCCTGGTGTTTTTTCTTGTTTCAGATTTTTGTTCATATTATTCATGGGATGAATGGTATATATTTATATTTACTAACCTGCACGAATGGTTAATTTGTTATGATTTTCATGCAGGTAAATATACAAATCGTCCTATGGATGCTATGGGTTTTCGGGGAACGGGATGCTTTGGATGGTGGGAGAGGCATGGCAGAGACCCCAACAAAATGTTGTTTTGGCTCCCAGCAAACTGTTTTGTTTTTTTGGGGGAAAGATTATTATTTTTGTTGTTTGTTGTTTCTTTTTGTGTTTGTGTTTGTTGTGTTTGTTGTGTTTGTTGTTGTTGTCGTTGTTGTTGTTGTTGTTGTTGTTGTGGTTGTGGTTGTCGTTGTGGTTGTGGTTGTTGTTGTTGTTGTTGTTGTTGTTGTTGTTGTTGTTGTTGTGGCGGTGGTGGTGGTGGTTGTGGTTGTTGTGGTTGTTGTTGTTGTTGTTACCTGCAGCTGTCTGTCCTCGTCATTTTCAGCACTATTTTGTCAAATCGTCAGGTTTCGACTTTGGACCCAACAATTTTCGTTTTTTTTTTCAACCCAACAATTCGTGCGGGCAGTGCCTTCAATTTTTGGGGTTGGATCTGAAAACCTTCATAGGTTTCCCCCTTAACGCACAACCGCGTTAGCTCTGGTGGGTATGAAACACATGGATTCCAAAAAGATCCAAAGAATTGTGGAAAACTAAGCGCGTGGAGTTTTCCAAACAAAGTCATCGAGGTTCTTTTGAACGAATTTCATTTCATCAACCAATGGTTTGGGTTGGTGGTTTGGTAATTGGTGGTTTGGATTCCGATTGGATTCCCTTATGAAACGGATTGTTACTTAGGGGTGCATAGAATAGAAGCCCAAACCACCAACCGTTGAACCACCATTCAATTAACCACTACTTCATGTCAGGGTGAAAACGAGTACTTCCTTTTCTGGTTTGAAAAGACCAGGGTCTCGGTGTGGTGGTTTCTCCAAGATATTTTAAAATGTTTAAGCCGAAACTTTTCGGAATTGATCCAATCTCCTTTCAAACGGGTTGAAACCACCTAGGCTGTGGTTCTTGGCCGTTTGGAAAACAAAATGGCTTTGGAATATCCTTCACACATGTTTTGTTTTGAAAATAACTTTGCTACTTGAGATGAATATTCCCCCCATATTGTTTTGCTAAAGGGTAGGATTAATGTGAGGCATAGAAAAAAGACGGTTGGTTCAATGCTAGCTGCAGAATCCTCCTTTCATGCTGTTGATGGACAAAAAATCCTGCGATAAACATGACATTTTGTGGTGGTTTTAAAGATTTTTTAAATGTTCAACCCTATTTGGGGGAGATGAAGTCATTTGGACTACGAGCGTAATTTTTTCTCCAAACGGGTGGTTGAAACCACCAACTAGATGAAACCATCAGGTTGGTAAGACATAATATACAATACGGTGGGCCCCGGATCCAGTGAAAAACATGCGGTGAAATAAACCCAACTTAGCCTTATGGGTAAGTGGGGTTATTTCACGCTCCTGAAAAAGGGGCCCCACAACTCCATGGTATAACTGGTTGGGGTCCACCTTGTATATCATCTCACAGTATTAGTGGGAGGAAATGATGCGGTTGAGTAGTTGGGATCCCTAAACTCGCCTGTCAAAATGTCATCTTATCCGGATGTGACTACTGTTATATTTAGCGATCCATGAATGGTTGATTTTTATGGTTTTCATGTAGGTAAATATATGGACGCCATATGTTACAAAATGGATCTATTGTGAACCTACCAAAATCATGTCGACAAGTTAATGACACCCTTTGGGCCGGTGTCAGGGCGATGCTGATAACGTGGACCGTGCGACGACCCAGAAAACAGGAGATGTGAACGAACCCTTTCGCCCTCCAAAAAATTTACTGGGAATAAAAAGATCTCCCCATAGGATCCATGGGACTGGTATATTTACCTACATGAATGGTTGATGTTTATGGTCTTCATGTAGATATGCCATACAAGGTGATTCAAGCCCTATGTGGAGGTCACCTTTCCAACCTTTGATTTCGGGGTCACGTTTTCACCTCCCCATCCCAAAAAGGGCACCAAAACTCGCAGAATTGTCAGGCCTAGAGTTTTTGTTGGCTGTTGATTGGTTTACCAGTCCGAAAAAAAGGGCCTGAAATGATGCTTTCTTATCCCAAGCTTGTTGAAAGACATGTGGTGAATTTATCATTTTAGCTCAAAGTCACCACAGGTTATCATCATTACAACATAAATCTGGTGAAATTGTCATTGCTACTTGGTGGCCAATGGTAGTTAGTGGCTAATTATAAGTTGGATGATTGAATACAATTAGCCAAGCAGAGTTATATAACTTATAACCCGCTTACTAGCTGGACAGTTACTTACTAACTACCATTTATTTTTGCCACCAAGTTCTGCTAGCAATGTTCTGCCCATGACTCTCCATACTAATGATGGCTGAAGGATGCACCAGTTGAAGCCCTGGTTGTTTAGCATACAAAACGTTTTGGTAAATTTAGTAGAGCAAATGGAACATGGATCATCAATGAATCAATGTATTTCCTACTATAATTATATACTTAAAAGTTACTAATTACTGAAAAAAATGGGTGATTTTCTACTTTTTCCCAACTGGGCCATATGTTAGTTGCTGCCTTCCAGTTGTATAAAAATGGAGGGATGGTCCACACCCACCCTGTGGGGCAGGTGCCAAAAAGGTGCTACTCACCATTGCCATGCAGCTGGAGGTGTGGCGTGTGGCATGGCCTGACGCATGACATGATATGATCGATTCGATACGGCGGGGATTTGGTGGTGGTTCGGAAGTGTTGGCGAAACAAGTAGTAGATATGTACGTATATTATATATATATACATGTGGCAGGGACCTTTT
>DF242805.1:50986-70641 GCA_000507305.1 Breviolum minutum Mf 1.05b.01 | reverse complement strand
CCGTCTACTGCGGCATTTTCTTGTCTTTAGAGGGTTCCGTAGGCAACGTTTCGCCAGTTTTCTGCTTGCGGTTTCGTAGCGTTTTTGGGCCGTTTTGGGCTTGGATTTAGGTGGTGTTTAGGTCTTTTCGGCGCCACTGCCGACGAGCTTCATTTTTGTCTGTGTCTAGGCTAGGTTGCGCTACGTTAGCCAGCCAGTGCTTTTACAGCTTGTGAGGCTCTTACAGCCAGACTTTAAGGCTCTTACAGCCCGGCTCTTACAGCCCTTGAAGCTCTTAACCCATCGTGCGTAAAGAAAGCAGTGACACCTTGAATCACATCACACAAACCCATCGTGCGGACCATAGAAGCCCGCTGGATGCCACGGCAGACGCTGCAGGCTGCCAGGAGCTTGATCCCAACATTCTCCATGAGTTGCATCGACAATCCACAAAAGTCTACTCAATTTTCATCAAGTTACTATTTCTGATATGTCTCCGAATTGTTCCACAACTTTGGGCAAATGTCTTGCAAGGAACCTGGTGGTTCTCCCTTCCCAAAACGCATGCGGAGAATTTGCTCATGAAGAGGGGTCGGCGGCATGGGCGGTAGCCCTTAATAAATGTGTCATATTTGCAAATATTGCATCGGCCTAGTTGAACTATCCCTTTCTATTTCTGCAAGGTCGGGACAGTGACTTTTCCATTTTGACAATGGGAAATATGGAGATTGACATAGTTTTACTGTACTTTGTCTTTTGCTTGCTGGTTTCCTTGACTACCTCTTGCACATGTCCACACATGTTCGTGCCTCCAGTTTCCCATCTTTGATATGTTTGGGCATTTCTGCTATGCATTTCTGGCACTGCTAGAAGGTGGCAACTCTCCGTGCAACCTGACCTCTGCCACTTCTAGCGTTTTTGTGCTCCGTGAGATCCCCAAAACCTGAACGTGGAAGTTGCTCCCCTCTGCATTCTACATCTACGTTTTCCTAGCGGAAAAAGGGGAAAAAAGGTGACGTTATGAGCTTGTTGACTCTCGTTTCAACTCCTGTTGGTGGGTGTGTTCCAAAACCATTCCTCTTCTGTGAGTTCCTCGTTTCAACTCCAATTTTGATGCTGCCATCCCAGTCACAAATGTCGCCACACACCCACTCCATCGTCTAGGCCCAGGGATGGCAATTGCCTTAACTCGAGGGTCTCTTCCCGCAACTCGCGGACGATGACACGCGAATCAACCGAGGCCTCAGGGCCAAATCTTCCCCGGTTTTGGTTGCTGAATCTGCATTAATACAAAATTCATACAAAATCTACCTTGACCATACCTGAAAAATTCAAGCAATTAAAAAAAATCCAAGTACACAATTGCTTAGCCGGCGACAATAGTTTTGTCAATATGTTTCAATCCCTGCTTGTATTGCAAGCTCGTCTACGAAGTTGCTGGTTCTCTTTGAAGCGTTTTGGATCGTTTTGGCTAAGGTCCGAAGTGCAACTGTTGATGGCACCTGTTAAGCGGAAAACTAGCGCCGTGAGACACACACACACAATGGAGAACTTGAAAGTCCCCACAATGCAAAGTAGTTCATGGATTTACTGCCGGTCTCAAGTGAATATCAGAATATCATCCATCATTACTGTAACATACTCTAACCTAGCCCATTGACACGTAATAAGGATAGGGCAGTAGCACTCAATCCAGATTTTGTATGATATTGTGGCATCAAAACGTTTAAGACGCAGTCGCGCACACGGGTTCTCAACATGTCCCAGGGACCATCTTCCAAACTCCCACATTCAGCTCTCCCTGTAGCTGATTTCTGATCCAGCCGCAATATCCCAAGAATAGCATGAAGTCAGACGTCTTGGCTCGCCCTGCAGAGACCAACTCCTGTGCTTTCTCGAAGCTAATGAGATACACCCCTGAAGTGACTTCTCGTGACATGCTAGCAAAGTCATCTCTCACATGAAGGCAGAAGCTGCGAATGCCCCTGACATGAGCATCACGGATCCCTTCGCAATCACCACCAAACCAAATGTTCCAAGAGGGACCCTTGATGCCCAGCTGCCGAGTATTGAAGCCACTTGGTCGATTGATAATGATACCTGCAGCTCCAAAGGTTCCACAAAATGGGGAGAGTTGAAGGAGAGCCGGACAAAAAAGCTAGCCGGCTGTGAACTTTAAATTATATATATAATTATATAGTTAGAGTTAGTGACTATTTGTAGGGAAACTGGCACTGCCAAACTGGAATTTCCTTGAGCGTCCGGAAAAATTAAATAAGTCTCTTGCTGCTCAAACACCCATGTCACCAGCATCATCATGCTTGATAATCAGAACGACTGATTTGTGGAAGTACTGCTGCCGCTGGGCGAAGGTATCACCTGGTCGAGCCATTAAAATGCTACCTGTTTCGATCACAGGTGACGAGTATGCCCATTCTGGTGAGGTGCTTGCACTCTCTGGCTCGGAATAAGGTCCGTCTATTGTTGATGGACCTTCACTGAGGATGCCAATTGAACCTGGGCTGTTACCGTTTAGATCCCTTCGGAGTGAATCTGGAATGTTAGAGGGACTTCTTCAAATGATAGTCTATGAAGAATACTGAAAGATCAACTGCCAAAACACCCAACCCTAGGAATGAATAAAGGAAACAAGCCAAAAGAGCACCTAAAAACAACCAAACAAAACCGGACAAGAAAATGAACATGATATTTGACTGATGTGTCACAAGGATTCAAAAGGACTGAGAAAAAGTCTTAGAAGCCCATGATCACCAGCAGCCAACCAATATTTCGTCGGCTCTTTGCCCCAGCCGTTGGATCATATGGCTTGCCCTTCCTCTTTTTGGATGACACCAAGCGGCGGCCGGGCACATAGCGTGTCTTCCCTGGACGTAGGTCCAGTTGTTTGGACGCCGGGCGCGGACAGCGCGCCGCTGGCCCTGCCGGCCGTTGCCATGTCGAAGGGACGAAGGCTGCCGAGGCGACCAAAAAGGCCACAGCCAAGGCACAGCACCGCGGCCTCATCGTGAACCCTTGAGCTCCAACTGGCCAAAAGTTTTCGCCACAAGCTGTTGACTATGGTAATATTACGTAATATTAATACTAAGGACTCCTATTAGCACCACTGATTATCACAAGATGTCAGTGGACTTTCAGTCATTGGCGGTGGCCCAGCTATATTGCCTATGACATTTGAATATACCTATATAGGTGCATTAAATATTATACATGCACATATAAAACATGTTCAGCTCTAGGTGATTGAAGCTGCAAAGGATGGTTGTTCTGGGAACCCGGCGGTGCTTTAACGCCTGGCAAACAATCGCTGTGTCAAGAACATTGGACCATTGATTGCACTTGAGGTGCGGTCAGAATTTGTGGTTCCGAAAGGGAATTGGCAAAAGTACTGGGTCCACTCTGGTTTCTTGTGGTTTTGCAATCATCTATGTCGCATTTCTTCTGAGCACCCATCGTTTTGCATGGTTTGGTGCAATTCGACATTTTAGATGATCACTCGGAGACTGCTTACATGAAGGCAAATTTTGAAGGGACCTGTTCAAAAACTACGTAAAATGCATCTGTATGAAGTTCAAGTGTGTGAGTGTGTGCGTTGGTTGCTGGAAGTGGCTGCTTGTGTTCGCGTTTACCTGGGCAAGACCTGGCTGTTGAGTTTATATATTTATAATTATATTATCATTTTTAGGAAAATAAAAATAGATATATAAATATATATATGTATTTCCATCACTGATTACAATGTTCTGGTGTCCTGACAAGTCTTCTCTAAAAGTGGTTTCAAAGGAGGCTGAAGGAGCTAAGTCATGTCCAACTTATAAGCCGAAAAGGTGGCGAAACTTCTTTGTAACTGCTGTCAGGAAAGCGGCAATATTTCCCCAGAGTCAAAGAACACTTTTTTCGTAGACATGGTGGTATGCAAGTATATAACAGAAAGGTGGCTCATGTCATCTCATGTCCAAGGTTTTGCACCTACTTCCTTGTCCATGCGAAAAAGCCACGCCCTTTCAGCGTATCTAGGATCTCTGACATGCCCTTGCTATGTGTTCTTTTGAAACTACTAGATTCTCACAGGCGCATACACTTGCACAAACAAACAAAATGAATTGACCTGATCCAACACTTTCCTTGCGCGAATGTGGAGTGCAAACGTTTGACAAGAGAATTCCACAAAATACAATCAAGGATAAACCCTGCCAACGATGCCTTCAAACTGCATATCTATTGCTCAACATCTGAACGAAAGGAAACGTTGATTACAAAAGTAAAAGAAGAAAACAAATCTTGACAAGCTGACAAGTAATTACATATGGAATTACAACGTAAGAGTCCACAATTTGTTCTGAAAGAAAACCAAGACAACTGTCTGAAAACGTAGATCATGGGGAGTCAGGATTTGTTGCAACTGCTTCCCCCCAAAAAAACAAAAAAAATACCTCTGGCTAAAGAGTACAGTACGGGCTTCAGAAACTCTTCTTTCCAAGCGCTCTATCGCTCTTCTAGCGCCGTGGGTACAACACTCGCGCCAATGGCAGAGGCATTGCTTACTGTAAGGACGTGTCCCCAGCCTAGCACAAGGCTGGCGGCCGCTTTTTGAGTTCCGCGGCGTTCGATTTCCTGTGCTTCAGCAAAGGCAGAATCTAAGCAGGGCTCCAAAATCTGCGACTCTTTAAATTCCGTCTCCTGCATTCTAGTCAGCAGGCGGCGATTCTCCTTCTCGATATTCGTGTAGCGCTCCTGGCAGGATATCGGTATCCCTTCTGTGCTTTGAGGTCAACAGTCGACATAGTTCCACAACGCGGGATATAAAATTTCAATGTATGATAAAGACTAATAAGAATCGTATAATAAAATAAAAATAAAATAAAAATCATATCACTCTATTTTGCAAGTACTCAAGTCTCGTAAATGGCCCTTCCATTGATCTTTGTTGCATCTGTGGCTGAACTGGCTGCACACCTCGTCCATCTGTTCCTTCTTGGCATTCCGGCTACGCGTCGGTTGCAATTTGGTTTCTTCACCTGAGTGGCAACCAAAGAGAAAACAATACGAGCTCCAATGCCCAGAACGGAGTTTCTTGGTCAACTTTTACAGTAAATGATTTTTTCAGGATGGTTTTCAGTGGTTCTCCGGACTCCTGAAGTAGAACTTAGACTCTACCCTACCCTCAAGCAGCTGAACCTGACGGCCGCGGCATTGTGACATTCAAAGTCTTTGTATTTACAGTAAATAATATAGATCAATATAGTATCAGACTATCAGTATGTATCAGTTGTATCCAGTCTGGAGTGACATTCTGGATGGCCAAGAATTTCGAATGACTATTGAAATTCCCCCTCGACAGCATCAGAATCTCTTCGGCAGAGTCCACACTGTGTAAGCATCTTTCACTCATCTTTCCATCTACCCCTTGGCGAGGCCCACACGCACAGACCACTGATTGTTGATCAATGATCTCGACCTGGCACGCATCCGGAGGCCCCCCAAAAAAAATAATCATCTACACTTGCAGCAAATCAACAGGGAAGCTCCATTTTGAACCTGAAGCCAACTCAGCATGCTTGCACGTGAGAGGCAACAACATTGTACGGTGACATTTAGATAATTTAGATACATTTAAAATAGTCATTCCAGGGTGACATTTCGCAATTCAACTTTCAAGTGTTTAGAGTCTTTCGAATGAAAAATGCAATTCCATTTCATGGGTAATAAAATTAGCCCAATCTGAGCCAAACCCAAATCGCCTAGCCACTTTGTGCTTGTGCGCCTCTCAAGCATGAGCATGCATCATCATGCTGTGGAGAAAATGTTGGAACACGTGCTTCATTTGATTTCATCTAGCTTCTTTCCATTACCATTTCTTTCCGTATGGCAGCCAACTAAATCCAACTAAATCTTTTAAAAAAGACCACCTAACGGCAAGTCATACCATTTCAAAATGATTTCGTTTGACAGTTTGGCGCTCTTCTTCCTGGTGCACGAAATGGATTGGAGACCTCATGCATAGCAACCAGCCACGCCGCGTCAAGGTCACAATCTGTCAGCTCAATCTGCTGCTTTGCAGCTAGAACCGTAAGCTGACAAGGTCTTCATTGTGGTGAAACAGCACTATTGATGTATCTATCCCATGCAAACAGTCATAGCCCGGCAATTGCAAGGTCAGAACTGGAGGCTGATCTAAGTCAGTTGGATGTTGCAAAATGCGCTTCACTTGCTGGTGACGAGCGAGTTGCAACACCCCTAGGCCATTGTGATTTTTGATGCCGGGATCTGCTTTCCTGTTCAGCAATTGCTTTACTAAGTCCTGATAACCAAAATGGCATGCCACACCTAGTGGCGTGGTGCCCAGAGAACCCAAAAGATCCAATGCGGTGGGTTGACGGACTACTTTCTTTCGATTACGCCATGCATAACAACCTCTCCTACGAGGAGAACCTGGGGCAGGTGCACAGCATTGGTCAATGTCAGCTCTGGCAGCCAGGAGTTTTTCTAGTGTTTGCAATCCCCATGGGTTGTGGGGGTAAAACATGGAAAGGTAAGCCAGCGGTGTCACAAATGCACGCCCTTGCAGTGGATCAGGATTGATCTCAGCTTTTAGATCCAACAGCTTTTGCAAAGCAGGGGCCGGTGCACCAACCCCACACATGGCCATCAAAGGTGTGAGCCCATCGGGCGAATGACGATTCACCTCCCCACCATACATGACTAAGGCTTCAACTGCACCAGGAGAATGGCAACTTGCCAAGGGTGGAAGGCCTTCATAGCCATCTGCAGCATTGGGATTTGCCCGTAGCTGGAGGAGTTTCATCAGCATTGCCTCGCCAGGCTCACCCCGCCGTGCGATCATGTGTAAAGGTGAGGTATCTGAAACAAAGTCCAGCTTCCGATTCACCGGTGGGTCGAAGGGTGCTTCCGCTTCTGCAACTTCAACCAGCATCCCTACATCTTCAGAAAGGGCCGCACAGGCTACTGCTCCCATGCCACTGGGTTGATCTAGTGCCAAAGCTGAGGGAAATGCAAAGTCGCGCAGGAAGGCCTTGATCATCCTGGCGGGGAAGTCATCAAAAACGAAGGAACAAATAGACCAAGACAACTTCCAACACACAAATTTTGTAGAGGATTGGGGCAGTGAAATTGCAGCTTGTGTCCTAGCCTACCTCAAAGCTGCAAGATTCAGTGTTCTTGCTGCTCCAAAGTTAGGCGAAAAACCCACAAGAGTGTTTTCGAAAATGTAAACCTACGCATGATAACCTGCGATGATCTACATTGAATCGATTTGAAAGAGCAACCTTGCAACCTCGCGCCACTTGCCATTTTTATCTATCTGTGACAACCACATGAGTATATGTATCATTTCACTTCACCGGCACCCACTGTGCCAATGCTTTCCATGCTTTCCAAGAATTATGTGCGAGTGATCAATGTATCAGTCCTTTGTTGATTTTCCAGACCCAAGAACTCGTGGAACCTGGCAGTAAGGTACCGGTAGACGTCCACATCACTCTTGGAGTCACCTCGGTGAGATCTGCTTGGACCATCGAAATGGCCTGATCACTGCAGAATCCTGCATGCCTTACGCATCCTTACACATGAATTTGTGTATCTGTCGAGGCAAGGGGAAAAATCATACAAAAATCCCTGGTGATACAACCCCGCTCTGCTGTGGAAGTTACTGTGAGCATTGTAGGCCAGCACTGACATATTATGAGCTTTGGGATTTGCATGATTTTTTGCGATACTTTTTGGGATGATCATGTTCGGTCATGTTCCCAATCGGTGTTGACACCGGATTACAAGAGAAGTCTTCATGTGGTCTCATATTCAAAGCCCGAGTGTCTCTTCATTGTCATGAGGTTCTTGATGTGATTCAGCTTGGCTTGGAGTGCATCTTGTAGCAAAATAACGCAAACGACACGGTCACTCTCGAAGCTAAATTCACCGTCGGGTGCCAGCCTAGGTTGTGTGGCCAGGAGTTCAACCTGAGGAACCTGAAAAACTCGGAATGGTATGCAATGGTGAAGTCTGCCACTTTCCATCCCCAAACGCAGATCATACCATAGCTCAGGACAAGAATGACCCATACACCACGTGACCAGCACTAAACACCATTGTCATCTATTGATCACCCATCCACGAAATATCATGAAAAATCACATGCAATTTTCGAATTTAGAATCGTGAAGCGTTCTTTCTTTCACAAGAGTTCTATGTCATTGTCATATCATAAAAGATATTATAGCTGCATGATGTGTGCCCGTCATTTGTGCTCAAACACACCTGAGACCTAATGATGCCATTTATCATAGCCGCTGTAGGCTCACAGGAATCCGCTACTTGGACAAACACGCTCAAAGTCTGGTGCAGCAAGGGCACGAATATTCAAAGGAACTGGAACCAATAAATTCTGCCTTGTCTTCCGAGTGCACAGCAATGGGTGGAATGGTATCTCTTAGGCAAAGTGCCCGTGACCACAGTTCGCTGCGACACCATCCCCTGGACAACCATGTAGAGAAGTTGCAAATCCTGGGGGTGTCGAAGGACGAACAAGGAAATTCCA
The DNA here is from genome assembly GCA_000507305.1 of Breviolum minutum Mf 1.05b.01. NCBI lineage: Eukaryota > Dinophyceae > Suessiales > Symbiodiniaceae > Breviolum > Breviolum minutum. Next base: position 62,090 of record DF242805.1, on the reverse strand, counting down.
GACAAGTCAAGTGGGCAATCTTCACTCCAGACAAATATGCAAACAAAATAAACCAACTAATGTTACTGCCAATTACAGCAAGTCATCATGTTTCAGGTTGTAGCTCTCAAATTACTTACTATTTGCAAGCATCTGTGGATGCATCCATCTTTGAAATTAGTGATATAGTCTTGGAAATTCAAATTAATGCTAATTCTAATGGTGGGTAAAGAGCGGTCATTCTTGGCCTAGAATCTTGCCCGTTTCTCGATGCTCCACTGAAGGCGTCAGAGCAACGAACAGGTCACAAGTCTGGACGTATGCGGTCATTGATTCTGCGGCAAGAAGGTGCTGATGGGCCAGATGACGAGACAGTGAAGCCACTGTCACTGAAAACCAATCCAGCCACAGGTATCCTGGGTCTAAGACTTGGGGCAAATCCTGGAAGCAGGTCATAGTTCTGTGACTTGATTGAACATCAATAAAAAAGGACAATGATGCACAAAACAGACCTATCTGATCCTATCTAGCTGTTCCAGGCCGAAATTCTGCAACCAAGTCGGCCAGAAATGTGGAATGATGATGGATGATGCACGCATACCGCTTCTACATAAACTTATCTACAAAAGATACGATCTTATAAGAACTCAACGGGGGAGCACACTATACACTTCTCTTCACTTTTCCGTATTTTTCCCAACTTGCTTGTGTATAGAATATCTAGATTGCGTGGCAAGTTATTTCTACAGCATACATCGGCTATGCGTGCCATGGAGGCATGGAGCTTGTATGCACCATTCACGACCGAGCATCCATTTGCCACCTGCTTCACCCAATTGCAGCGTGCACGGCGACCAGCTGGCAGGAAATGGCTTTCAACCTGGTGCTCAACAGGGGTGAAACGATGGCTCCTGTTTTCCTGATTCAGTCAGGAATACCATATCGCATAGGAATCGCCAATCTTTTGCCAAAACAATGGAAAAAGCATGGAAGAAATAGAAAATGAGATTCCCCTTGTATCAAAACATCTTGGCATCATTTCTGAGTCGCCAAGCAGCTGTTCCTTGCCGATCAATCAGATTCAGCAGCCAACGCTTTAGGACCAAGATCTGCGCTCCGAAAGGGTCAGGATGTTTTTGACTCAGCCACCTTGGTGGTGTGTCAACACTGCCATTGGGTTGAAGGAACAAATGGCATTCAACAAAATGTGGTCTAAAATGATCTGGTTGCAAGCAAGGCGCTGATGAGAAACGAAGATGGTAAAAAAGTGACGTTCGTGCATATGCAACTTGCCATCCTGCTTGAGATCTTGGTGAGTTGGGAACGTTGAGAGATTGAGAAAATCACTGACTTTGATGACCCACATCGGGTACTTCTTGTCCAGCTGCGGCGCCTTACCAGAATCTGTGAGTCTGGTGTTTCCGTGGCAAATCACGCAATTTATTTGGGTTATATCCCTCAGTTTCCTCCCCTCTTTTAAGGAAGTTGTCAGGGCATAATCACACGGAAGTGCATCGAATTTCCTATACCAGTGTTGAGGTCGATCCAAATGTGATGGATGACTAGTCAACATATTATGACATATATATATATACATGTGTATATCTAAATATCAGCTATCAACGATCAAGTACAGGAAGGATTGCTTCAGGGCCTTCTCTCGAGGGCTAGAAGGCGGTGAGTCATCTGTTCTACTTCGACAAGTGCCCATGGCGCACCAGGACCCGCCCCTAGGACCGCCAGGACCTACATTGAGCACTTCCCCTTCAACATGCAAAGAACGAAGCGCAAAAAACATCTTTGCACTTTGCAGGTAGACATTGAAGCATCAGAATGCCTACGTGCAACACAATAGGGCTGACCCTGAATGATCTCTATCAGCGATCCAGGATCTTCATGGATTTCCCGCTTCCGGGTCTTTCCGGTGGGCACTCAAACCTCCAGGTGCCGTTGTCGCACCCAGTCTTCAACGCGCTCATTGCAGGCAGGCCTCCGGGTCATAGCAAACATGCCAAAAGACTCCCATTTTTCTCTTATGTTACTGTTTGAATGTGTGAGCTTTTGACCATTTTTGACCTTTGAATATCTGAATATCTTTGCTCAAATTCCATCTTGCCTTATGAAACCTCAGAATCTCATGTCGGAGTGACTGTGAATAGTGTCGCAAGGGTGCTGCAACAATTGGACCCAATCAAGTGCTACGGCTATGCGATAAAGGTACAATTCAGTTGAGGGTGCAATCACTGATAAATACTCAACATCCCAACAACATGCGGCAATAACAAATCAGCAGGTTTGGACGATTTGGAGGAAGTGGACACCATCAGCACTCTGATAACACTCCAATAGGACCCTGCGTTGCCATTTGCCGCCTCTTTTGATCAATCCTGGCCAATGACGATGCTTAGGTTAGGGACGCATCAACAAGGATAATACGCGTTCATCTTCAAGGCAGTGAAAACTTTGAAACACAAGACCATGACGACTATGATAGGTCATGATAGACTGGTTAACCCATTTCAAACTCGGGCTCTCACGATTCATCTCCAGCAATAAATAAAAAATAACATCTATATATAAACTCTCGGGACCCCTGCGCAGCGCCCGGTGCCATCCTGAACTCTGACAGCTTGGTATCACAGGGAGTTGCCAGCGACACATTGTCCAAGAGAGCAGTTAGTGAAATGAAATATGAAATAGAGACATCATAAAGCCTTTATAGAGACCGAAAAGGAGGTATTTCACGAGATAGTTGTGTATAGGGCCTATGATTAATGATATATGCAACTGCCAGTCTGTGAAGGGTTGACTTCCAAATTCACTTTCTGAAGAAAGGTGTAAACCTTTGGAAAGCCCCAACGGAGTTGGAGCGAGCTGTGCAAAAAACTCGGCATGCTGTCCAATCTTTGCCTTTTGGTAACTTCCAATGTCCCTCACCTCTGTCCCACCAAACCTGGATCTTCGCCAGAGGACTTTGAGCCCGGACAGAAACCAAGGCTGCGGATCGGTCAGGGTGGACTGCAAATGACGTGCTAATTATGGTGTCTTCAACCCATTGGTCCATTGATCTCTGATGAAAGCAAGACTTGCAAGCAGCTTTCGGAGATATTGTGCGGCGCAGAGGTTGTGAATCCTGCATCAAGACTGCAGCTGCAGTTGTTATAGACTACTTTGGAGTCAAATGATGAAATGTGGCTGCTATATTATATTTTGATTCGTCGTTGCTTCAAAATACCAGTATTGGGCCCAATGAGTTTGACTCCCAAATGGGGTACATGCTCTACAAACCCCAGCATCATCATGGCTCGGCTTGCGTCTCTCTGGCGAGCATTTGGATGCGCTCCTTGGTGTACCTTTCACCTCCACTGACCACCAAGGCTGGTCTGCAAGGCGAAGTTGAATAACACCAACACAGCAGTTCCTACGTGTCGCAGTGTCTCACTTCCATAGCCTCACCTGGATGGAAGACAATGGTGACTCTTATTCGAACATGGTTGGGGAACATGCTCTTTTCTTTCATGATTCCCTGCAAAGCTCAGCAGATTTTTTTGGGCACCGTTTTCAAGTTTTCCGCCGGTCTAGCCGTCCGCGGGTTATTGGCAAAATCATCCTGCTCCATTTCAAGAAACAACACCGCTAGTAGTTGAAAGACTGTCATAAGAACTGCTGCGAATAGATACAACATCCCCATGTTGAGTTGAAGCAGGATGTACAAGAGCCACTGGAGATTCCGCTATTTGGGAAGGGTCAGTTGGATAAACACGAGTGTATATAATATATAGATAGATCACAAGAACAACGTTGAAGCTGCGAAAGGAGTGGACGGGTAAAAGGAACCCAATCACCACGAGAAGAAGAAGCAAACACTACGAGGAGGGGAAGGAGAAAGTTGATGATAGGGAGTATAAAGGGATAGATATTCCAACTTTGTTAATTTGAAAACGGAGGTGCACAATCCGTAAATACATAGCATGAACTTCAAAAACAAAGGTAGCCAGGTCATGCGTATAGGGTTGAGAACTAGAAGAAGAGGAATTCAACCCCGGACTCCAAATAGTGCTTGGCACCCAACCGCAATGTAAGAAATGATCCGGCCAGATATGTTAGCTTTGTTGGTAGTACTCTAAAAGGAGGGGATAATATAAGCGAACACTAGACCATGCAGGACAGTCCCAAAAGATATGCTTAGATGCTTCAGGTGCAAGATTACAATGAGGGCACACAGTGCTGGACAAAAGACCAGACTTATATAGGCGAAGGGAGAGATCCAAAGCACTGGTAAGGATGTATCCACATTGGGCACGGTCCAGAGGTGACTTCAACCGAAGATAAAAGGAGTGTCGAAATTTTGAGTGGGACCAGCGCAGTCTTGTCTACGTCTAGCAGTTCAGCAGCAACTCGAAGATGAAAATTCCTAGCAGAATCCCTAGCACGATGCTTAAGGACAGAGAGGTAAGCCCATTGGCCCTTAATAAGTGCAAAGTTGTGAATGGTATGCTGCCATAATGGCCCCCAGCCTATCACCTACCGTACGCAGTCGTCAAAATAGAGGCCTAGCGCTGGGATGCAAATACCAAGTTGGAAGATATTGAGGATCAAATTGGAGACAAAGTGCATTAAGTTGAAATTCCAGAGTAGAAACAAGAAGAGCAGAGTCTCGTGGTAAGAAATGAGATCTTTTGAGAACGGGTGTTTGGAAAATCATGAAAATAAGAGGTGATTGCCAAAGACAAGTAGGAGTCAGGGCAGGTCAAGTGAAGGATCGCAGCAAAGAAGAATTCGACGCCTAGATACAGGAGCACGTGCGGTGGCATTAATAGTCTCAGCTAATCGACTAGAGAGGCCCAACCAACGAAGAAGTTGCTTAAAGAGAGGGAAATGAGAATGCTCCATAAATGCCGAGACCTGTTGAAAAACTATTGGGATTTGAAGGAGATAGCAATAAGCCGCTAAGCCAGCATAAACGCGGCAAGAATCCCATCATGCCGATCAAACCCCATTTGATCTCCAGCAGAGGACAAGGGAGGCACAGGGAAGAGAGCAAGTAAGGGAAGGATGGAAAGATCAGTAAGATCATGACACAGGAGGGTGCTGAATACCTTCCGTATAAGCAGTCTCGAGAGATATATGCCTATGTCCAAAGATACGTGCATTAGTGGACAGGGCTTGGTGGCTATTATCAATGGATCCCCACATTTCATGGGAAGCAGTATATTTTGAAGCTAAAGCCCAGGTACCAATACCACAAAAAAAAGTTCTATAATTTGAAGGCGACGAAGTTTTCGACAAAACATAGGAAATCTGCCCTCTGGGGGGCCACTGCACACAAGCCCAAACCAAGCCTTTTTGCAACGTGATACATAACAACACATAATACGCAAATTAAGCAGGACTGGTATCATAAGGCATAGCTGAAAATATAGTACGAAAAGAATTGGAAAGAACAAGGAATAAGTACCAGTAATAGCCCGTCGCATAAACATCCATTCCGATCATGGTGGCAGAGATCTTGAGAAAAACGTGAAGGGGGAAGAACAACAAGAAAGAGATCAAAAGTCTCAGAGACTCTTGATACGCCAAATATCCGAATATCCCCCATAATATGTATGTATGCTCTTGTGGGATGATATAACAGACCTTTGAAAGGACAAAAAATCCGTACAAGTAACCTTTTGCAAGAATAATTGAAATTCGGGAACCGACCCTTCCTCCAGCAAAGTATCTACCAGCGAACAGAGGCGCGAGCTCTTTATACGGGTGGAAGTTTGGAAACATGATGACATAACTTCCTGTTGAGTGAAGCTGAACGTATTGGATTCCACGCAACAAAATCCTCAAGATTTGGGAAATCATGTTCAATTAGTTCATGGGAAATTTCATGAAATTTCAAGGAAGGTTTCTGATTGGATGTTTTGTTGGTTGAGGTACTGTATTTCCTTCAGGTGAGACTAGGTAGACCGCTGGTAGGTCACCCGAAGTGCTTTTGAAAGGGCACTGTATGAAGTCAGTCGCTCACAGGTTGACCTGGATCTTGCGGCAAAATGCCACCCATCACTCTGGCACGACCGAGATCATGGCAACGAGACAGGTGCAATCATCTCGACTGCCCCTGGCCAATGCGAACTGGACGATGTCCTCTGCCAGTTCATCAAGCGCCTGTAACCCAGCGCGTGGAGCCGCGAGGACCGCTTCGGGGAGAAAGAATGAACCAAGCTCCTTTCTGGCGCACATGATCTTGCACAACTCCTGACCACTCATGACATCCCACACGCCGTCCGTGGCGCACATCAGCACGGCACGACGGCCGATGGCAGAACCTCCCAGACCCAGATCCACGCTGCGGATCTCGGGCACAATGGAGATGACGCCAGGCTTTGTGGTCATCTTGACGTCAAAATCTCCCAAGGTCCTTGAAGGTTCAAGTCCCTCAACGCGACCATCAATGACACTTCCACCAGCTGCTGTAATCCTTTTCTGCTCGATAGGACAGCTGGCCCTGTGGTCCCGTGACAGCCAAGTTATAGCTTCTGCCTTCAACGTCCCAGACGTGGGAGCCTCCAATGTCACAAGAGCTGTTCTGCAGTCGCCCAAGTTGGCACACCACACGCGACCTCCCGCGATGGTGCAGCTGTTGACACACGTGCCGGCCGTGGCGTGCACTTTCTTCAGTTTTTCCTCCATCTCAGCAAAGGCTTCCATATATGCCTGGCTGATGGGAAAACCTTCCTTGACTCGTTGCGCGACGGCACCCGGCAACAGTTTTGAGACCAGGTCCGAAGCGGAATCGGTGTCGTGGCCATCCAGAACGCCCACAATGTGAAACGGCATCTCGCTTAGAGAGTCCTGCGATGCCATCCACCGGTCCTCATTCTCATGTCGTGCGCCCCAGTTCTTTGCAGTCTGAGTAGCTACTTCGACAGAGCATCTTGGAGCTTTGTGGCCTTCGAGGAGTTGCTTAGGTCCCGCAGGACTGGTGGCAGAGAGCAGTGCTGCCTCCACCTCTGGAATGGGTGCAGGACGGGCACGGCGACCTACAAACCTTGAAACCATTTGTCTACTTTGAAAATCCCGTGGGGACAATGCTGGCCCTGAGAAGGATGCAGGGTTGATGGGATCCCATCTCAACCTCCCACGGCGGCAATTCTCGGTTGGGCTTGAGCCACAAATGTCGCTCTGGTGTGGAAGTATTGGACATTTTTCGGTTTCCAGCCATTGGCTATCAACTGATTATGGCCGATGAGACTTGAAACCTTGTGAGTGAATGTTGATGAGTGGAATCATGGCGCAAGGTCGTTGATTTTTGACAAGGCCGAACGTTCTCTTAACATAAGGTGAAACAGCACAATGCAGGGGCACGGTTGGCGTCCCTGCACCTCACAGCAAGCAAAAAACAAATTCCGTTACATCCTCGTTGGTTGATCCCAGCTCAAATTTGCATGATGGATTCCGTCACTGATTTTTCATGGTTTTTCCTTTATCATTTGGTCTCATGCTTATCCTTTTATGCTTGGCATATTTGATTAAATTGCGCGCTATTCAAAACATGAATTGTATTTTTCATTATTTTTCATTTTGGTGGGCCTGCTATGCTAGAAGTGCAATTCGACAAGTTCATCGTTAAAGTGCCACATGATAGAAACAGCGACATCTGCCTGGCGATAGTCATATCTTGACAGCCGCAAGGTTCTCAAAGGAGCCTCCTGATCCGGAGGTTGCAAGAGGTCCTTCACTCCCTGGTGACGAGCGAGTTGCAATGCCCCTTGGCCATCATGATTTTTGATGTCAGGATCTGCTTCCTTCTGTAGCAATTCCTTTACTAAATCCTCATGACCAAAATGGCATGCCACACCCAGTGGGGTTGTGCCCAAACCACCCAAGAGTTCCAAAGCGCTGGGACGGACGACTTTCTTTGGAGAACATGTTGCTGCTGGCCATTGCTTGTTTCTGCATGCCGATATTGTGCAATGCTCATCGATATCAGCCCTGCTGGCGAGAAGCACTTGGAGGCTTTCTGCTCCCCAGGGGTTTTGTGAGTAGAACATAGAGAGGTAAGCTAGAGGCGTCACGCCAAAGCTACGATGCCAACTGTCTACCTTGAACGGTTCCAAGCTTGCTTTCAGTTCCAGCAGCTTTCCCAAAGCTTTGCCAGGGGCTCCTCTCCCACACATCGCCACTAGTGGGCTGAGCCCGTTCCCTGACTTTCCGTTCACATCGGCCCGATGCTGGACAAGAACTTCAACTGCAGCAGGAGAGCGACAACTCGCCAAGGGTGCGGCATAGTCTCCAATTGCTGCATCAGGATTGGCACGCAACTGCAAGAGTTTTGTCAGCAAGGCTTCACCCCCTTTGCGGCTACTTGCCAAGTGGATAGGTCGCATCTCAGAAATGCCGAAGTGTGGGCATCGAATAGGAGTATCCAGTGGTGCACCATGTGCCTCCACTACTTCAGCCAAGATCTGCTGATCGCCAGAAAGGACTGCACAAGCAACTGCTCCGATTCCACTGGGCTGTCTCAATGCTTCTACTGACTCGAAGGCAAAATCTGCAAGGAAATCCGACAAAGGACGCTCTTTTTCGGGCAAGTCCGAGAGCTCACAGTATCGAGATACCAAATATCTGAAGTGGTCCATATCAATCGGGCGATCATCCTTCAGCTCCTTCCTCATGAAAGCCAGCTTCGTATCAAGAGCTAGCCTTATGGACAGGGAACATTCGGCACAGTCTAGATCCATGGAATACTCACCATCCCGTGGCAGCAAGTCGAGGTTTGACTCTAAACATTCCGCATGGTCGTGATTGAACACTGCGATTGGTGGTTCAGCACCGGGTGACAGCATCTTGCACCAAAGCTCGGTTCTACACCAACCCCGAGACAACCACCCGGCAAGATTGCATGGCTCCCCTGAGTCTTCATGAACAACTGACGGGACGAGCGCGAGAAATAGACTGCAAGCCTCAACATATGCAGGAATGGACTCCATACAAAGCAGCCGTTCCCTGGCCATGTGAGGAGAGTTTGGCAACAATGAGTCTTGTGGAACGGAAAACCAGTCCAACCACCTTAGGATTCAGAAGCAGCTCCGACAGGTAAGGCCGACTTACTATGTACCAGACAGAAATCGTTAACAAAACTATATATATTCATACTGTTGTAGATTATTGCATGTGTTTGTCGGAAATACAAATATACAAATAGATGATAACTTCACGAAGGTAGAAGCTAGAAGTAGTGTCAGCTCTGACAAGACTGAAGGACCTAAATAGATACTATAGCAAGCTTTTGGTGGATTTCACATTCACCAACAGGCAATGTTGCTCCAGGGCACAGGTATGCACCAGGCAGTTGCTTCCGCCAGGCTGATGGATGGCTCCGATGCCTCCCAACCTCCAGACGAAGCGACGAAGCTGACACTTATGTAACCCCTTGTGGAGAACAAAAAATCCAAGCATTTACTAAGTCCCCGCAAAAAATGGTATGAAATTGTGCTAAATGCAGGCATGGCACTTCCAAGGAACCATCCATCAGATTCTGAAGCATCCGCTGCAGGATGACCAATTTCTCTCCGCTGGGATCTGGATGCGACCAGCTGGACCAACGATGCGACACAAAAATGGTGAAGAAGCCACTCTCGTGTTGGCGAAGCATTCCTGGGTACGAGGAAATGATGTGCAACAGTGACAATCAGAAAACAACAGGAGCAAATAGAAGTTTATGCAAAAATTCGCGAGACACAAAAATTGCTAAAGGGAAAAAAGACTTTGTCCATCTCCCCCTATCACTGCGGCGGGATGCTTCTCGTTGCTGAGCCAAGATTCCATTGGTGGTAAGCTGCAGGTGCGCAGGATCGTCGGGTAATTGCGATAACTCAAGAAAATCTGCAATGGACATTACCCACATGGGGTACTTCTTGTCGAGAATTGTCGACACCTGCCCGAAAGACTGGATACTCGGTGCTCTCAGTGCTCTCAAAGCAAGCGAAATGGGTAGTGCAACAACCAATTGCCGCCAATTGCGCCCCATGTGATGACAGACTAGCCCCGTGCCACTACATCCCATTATCTGATTATGTTGGGATTGCGAAGGGTTATTACCACCCAACGGGCACCTTGTCAGGATTCAAGCATAGGGGAGAGGGAAAGTCCATTGACATCCATTGACATGCTCTGGACTGGTTTCTCTACATTTTTCATGCTTCCACACCCAACCCCTCCTGACTGCATGGTTTTGCGCTGCTGGAACCACAGCCCATGGCTGGTTGCAAAGGTGTCTGTGTGTCTGAGTCTAAGCTTGGATATAGAAGGGGGTCCCAACTACAATGTCATGGCTGCTTCCCCGAAAAAATAACAACAGTTTGCAGTGTGCAGAGTCTGCAATCTGTAGATAGCTGTAGTATGTTGTGGTGCCTGCTTTCAGTTCTGACGATTCTGACTCAAACCGACTGGCCTCGCGGGCTTGATGCCAAAAAAAAAACAGAAGGCACGGCGCCATATGTGGGTCATGTGAAGACTTCTCCACCGTATGGCCAAAGCAAAGGACGGCCATGTCACAGAGATGCTGTGTCGAACCAAACATGTGCCCTTGGGAGTCGCACAAATAAGCGCTCCCGGCCTGCTTTTCAGCGCATGTACCACAATGACCTCATCATACCTCGTCGAAAAAATCTTTGCAGGCAAATTTGGGCTCCTGAGCATCGGAAAAAACACGCCAGCATAGACCCTAAATAGCATGAATCGTTCCAAGAAAATACAAGCTGAAACTGCAGTTACTTTTTTGGCCGCCCCCGGGCACCGTGAAGCTGCTGCCACTTCCTACTGCGACTGAGGATCAAAACTATTGACTATTATCAAAGGAAGTTTAGTGGCAAACTTCCGATATACGAACTTTTGGGTAGCCTGACAGGAATAGTAGTCCTAGCAGTAGTAGTCGTAGCAGTAGTAGTCGTAGCAGTAGTAGTCCTACTAGTAGTAGTAGTAGTAGTAGTAGTCTTAGTAATAGTAGTCCTAGTAGTAGTAGTCCTAGTAGTAGTAGTCCTAGTAGTACAGTAGTAGTCCTAGTAGTAGTAGAAGAAGTAGTAGTAGTAGTAGTCCTAGTAGTACTAGTAGTAGTCCTAGTAGTAGTAGTAGT
>DF242805.1:0-50738 GCA_000507305.1 Breviolum minutum Mf 1.05b.01 | reverse complement strand
TGGCAGGCGCAGTATTTGCTGAAGTTGGAGGCTGCCTTTTGTTGCCCCACGCATTGTAAATGACGGTTCATATGTGATGCGGATCAATCATGAAGTACTTTGTAGTACAAGGTAGTACTGGAGTAGTACAGTGTAGTACTTGAGTAGTACTTTGTAGTACAGGGTAGTACTGGAGTAGTACAGAGTAGTATTTGTAGTACGGAGTAGTATTGGAGTAGTACTTTGTAGTACAGAGTAGTACTTGAGTAGTACTTTGTAGTACAAGTTAGTACTGGAGTCTACAGAGTAGTATTTGTAGTACGGAGTCGTATTGGAGTAGTACTTTGTAGTACAGAGTAGTACTGGAGTAGTACTTTGTAGTACAGGGTAGTACTGGAGTAGTACTTCCTAGTACAGAGTAGTACTTTGTACTACAAGTTAGTAGTGGAGTAGTACTTTGTAGTGCAGAGTAGTATTTGTAGTACGGAGTAGTATTGGAGTAGTACTTTGTAGTACAGAGTAGTACTGGAGTAGTACTTTGTAGTTCAGGGTAGTATTGGAGTAGTACTCTGTAGTACAGAGTAGTATTGGAGTAGTACTTTGTGATACAGAGTAGTACTGGAGTAGTACAGCTCATCACCATGACATCGCATTGCATCACGTGACATGACACAACACAAGCCATCACATCGCATCAAATGACGTGACCATCACATGACCTGACCCCGCAACAGACATCAAGACATCAAAACACTTCACTTCAAAGCACAAAACATCACCACCATGGAACGGCAGAAGGCTCGTTCACAGCAAAGAAATGATTTGGGCATCGCGCTGGTCGGTCGCCTTGCGCACATTCTATAGGCAAATTCTTTCTGTGCTATATAGTTCTTTTCCTTTTGGAAACTTCCGCCCCCGGCTTGTCCGGGCACTACTGGTACTCTACCTAGAGCATCCAGAATCCACGAATTGAAGGTCCAGTTTTCCTTCAATTTTCTGGAAAAATCTGTTTTTTTTGCCAAAAAGATCCAAAAAGATTGGTTTCAGCCGCGCAGAACCTGTATTTAAATTAGTATTTAACCTGTACAAAAACCAAATATATAATATGGGTTTTGAAGAACCCAGTTCTTCTTCTAGATTCAGTTTTTTTTCACAGGGCCTACTTTTTTAGGTTCCTGAAGCTCTAGGTATCTATGCATTACCTTCATAATCACTACATAGACTGTACTTACATAAGCTCAACTACCTACCTCTGCCTACGAACTTTGAACCAGCAAAATACTACCATCTACGAACTAGCTACTACTTGCTGCGAGCCATCCCTGAGATCAGTAAAGGAGGAGACAAACCAATCACAGGTCAGGAGTTGCGTTTTGTCGCGTTGTCAACTTCCCCAAGAAAAAGGGATTTGATGAGTTGATGAGCTAATGTTTATTCTTTTCTTGCAGCACGATCCATGAAGGGATTTCGTTGCCTTTTCTGTCTGAAAAAGGTTGAAGACTTAGAAAACCAAAAACTAGGGTGGGCGGGCCATCCACACACTTTTTGGCGCAGGTAAGTGAGCACAAAATAGTACAAGTACATACAAATGCTCTATTAGTCAAAGGATCACTCAGGGATCATTCATGTGAACTTTTGTCCATTCAGTGTTGTGGAAGCTGTCACATCTCAAGTCTCCCATGTCTTAGAAAGGACCGGTTGTCATCAGATTAATTAGCAAATGTTGCGGAATCATGCCTTGCTAGTCCATGATGAAGAAAGGCAAAGGTAGCCAATAGAGGCCATGGTTAGTCTTGCTCAATTTTCGGTGTTGCATTCGGAGTGCTTTTCCAGCCGAGCCCTTTTACCTTTTAGTGTTGAAAGCGGCAAGGCCTGATTTCCCGACATTTCACGCTTGTCACACTGAAGTTTAACGTAAACTCTGCCATGCTACCAGGCTGTTTCATCTTACATCATGGGCTTAGAGAAAAGCCTTGACACAACATACTCCACTTGGATGCGACAAAATGCTGGAAGCATGCGGGCGCTCCTGGACCATCTATTCAGAGTCTGATGTCTTCACTGGCGATGCACTTTTCTCAGGCCTGCGCGGTACAGTCAGATTAAAGGGTGCTTCAGCACCCTTTGCTACAGAAAAATAGAATACTAAATTGCACTAAAAACGCCATTGTTGGGTACCATTCGGAAAAACATTAGAGATCTGCACTTCCAACCCTATAGATATAATATAAACTTACTTCAGGGAAAATGCCCCCCAGCAGCCCTTGCGAATAACCTCCAGTAAAATCAAATGCGGTTGAGTAGACTAAACTAGTCCGGGCAGTGGGGGTAGGCAGGTGCAGATTGAAAGTGGATGGAAGAAGAATTTTGATCAAAGCCCGAAGGGTGGCAGCAGGTCAACATCGAAGCAAAAAAAACGTGCAGGTCATGTCTATATAGCCAACCAGGCTCATGGCTTCGCCATGTCATGACCTTAAAAGAGATCTCGTTGTGTCTGTTTAGGCTACACACCTTCCATTTCCATGACTGGCGGAGCAGTTTCTCGCTCTGGCCGGGGCATAATCTTGCCATCCTTCTCCCTGCGGTAGAAGACGGCATACTCTGGGTAGATGGAGGCATCATGAAAGAAAATGAACTCCCGGAAAGTGCCAACTGCCTTCTCCCGGTCTCCCAGGACATGGCCAAACTCACCATTCAACACAGGCTCTCGAAAGTCACCTGGCTGCTCTGTGACATAGGATTTGCCCAGCACTGCTTTGCAAACCAACAGTGCATACAGGCCGTCATATTCTCCACCAGCATCATCTCTGGCATACTCGTCTGCTTTGGTTGAGCTCTCGGCCAAATAGATGCCTGGTCCGAACATTGTTCCTGCACTCTTCCCAGCAAAGTCAACCGTGAAGGAATTGCTGAGGATGGCCACTGCAGATGTCGGATTTGTGCCATGGAGCAGATATGCCTGGTTGGCTGGATTTCCGACCGAAGCATGTGTGCACCTTTGTGCCATGCCGTGACTGGCTGCCATTGTCTTGGGAACTACGAAGTTCGACCCTCCAGAGCCACTAGCAGATACCACCTTGCGGCGTTCCGCATAGCGATCCCACAATTCTGGATGTTCACTTCGAAGACATTGCACCGCCACAAAGCGGTCTGCTAAGGGCTGTCCATCTTTGCGGTCTCGGGTGACTTTGTTTTTGAAGGTCTTGTCCAAGATTTCTTGCATCCACTCGAGTTCTTCGGCTGTTCCTGGGATGATCTTGTGACCTACTTCCCCAGCAACACAGCCCTTATCAGTCCAATATGGCGGTGGTTGAAGCGGAGGTCTGCCCAAGGGTTTCACACTTGCAGCTGACATGAAGACACCACGGCCACCTGCTCGATGACGGAAGATCATCTGCATTTCGCGCGCTGTGACACTGTTGTAGTACTTGTTGTCTCCGGAACCATGTCGGAAGGAGCGACTCAAATTGTCACTGTTGCACACGATCAGATCCTAAGCTGAAGTCGATTTGGATTAGGAATGTGAATTTACTCCTAGACTGACATGTGAAAACGGAAAATGAAGTGCTTCAGAGTACTTCTAAACTTAAGCGAGCTGGTAGTCAGGAAGTCACATGCAGGAATTTCCCACAAGGATCCAGAGGGTTTGTGGACCCATGTCGAACAACCAGCACACAAAGATACTCAAAACATGTCAAAACAATCTCAAATGAAGGTATTGATGGTGGATCCTCCCATGCTGCGATGGAGATAAACCAACAGCTTGCCAAGACAAATGGAGGCAGAACCAGTTTTTTTCAACATGCTGAAGAGATCCGAAGAGCATGTCTGCAAGCTGCGAATACGACGGTTAATCAGACGACCGATGAATTTGCCACAGCTTTGTTGGACTGGATACAGGAATAAAATCAGTTCCACTATGGCGAAATGAAACTAGCTGACGCAGCAGAGATCAAAAAACATAGAAAACCAATAATTGAATCAGTCTAATCAACCCACACACACCGGCATTTACTTGAGAAGGCCAAATTGGCCGGTGTAAGATTCCCACCCACATGTTGACTGAGCATGTCTTTTGGTTCGTCCTGCCCCCCCTCCCTTACTGAGTCATCAGGTGACTTTCGTTGTTTCTCCACAAGTCTCATACCTCTAATTTACCCAATCGAGACTTTTCATACTTTTCAGATGTTTCTACTTCGCATAAGATTACGAATCTTCGAAACGGATGTTTATACACACACATACACACAAAAAATCATTGCAGCTCTTCCCACCAAGAGTCCCATTCACCCAGATGGTCCACCATGAAGTCACAAACCCGCATGGTCCATTTGCCCAGGTTGCCTGCAGCAAGTGGATCTTTTCGTGGCGACACTTGGGTGGCTATCAACAGAAACAAGAGATAACCAGAGTATTCACTCCAAGGCGCTCTCGCCATTCATGTAGCCTTCCCAACGTCCGTCTTCATGTAACTCCGACGGCTTTATTCGGAACTTGTCACAAATGTAGAGGAGGTCGCAGTTCCCCGGATTGTACTGAGGCAGGTATCCACCCATATACCTGCAAGCAACAGGTCTCTAGGTTTAATCTACGATGTTGAAGCAGTGAAGGAGCACTGATCGGTATAGGCCCATGTTCAGAGACCAGGACACTTGAAAAGCTTTGACCATATACCTTTAGGCCTTGAGGCCAAGGAAAACTCGGGCAAAGGGATAAAGAATGATAAAGAACGCAAGAATACACAAACAAAACAATACTGGCAGCAGTTGACGGAAAGGCATGGCAAAAAGTCCAACAAACAGGTAAATAGTCCACAATATCTACATTCGGACTCATTCGGACCCTAGCCCTAGTCCCGGGAATGAACAAGATGCGTACGGCATGCAAGACACGAACCGTGAAGGTTGCGAACGTACTCAAAACATCAAAACAACAGACCAAAGACTTGGTCATGATAGATAATAAGAAAGCATTGCAAAAAATGGAAAACACCTAGACTTCACAATACGGAATGTGGGAGAGAAAGTCGCAGTCTGCCAATAAGGCCCCGATGCTTAAGACCAACCAAGCACGCCAAGAAGGCAAGCCCGACGCTGAGAATAGAAGAGCCCCCCCCAAAAAAAACAGAAACCAACAAGCCTATTCAATGCAAGTCCAAAAGCAAGTCCAACTGCAGGACCATGAGGATCACCCTTTGCCGCCGAAGACTAAAAACCACACTGCAGGCACAGATTTGCAGGCACAGACAGGCACACTATGGAAATTCTTTCTCAAGACGCTGCACCCTTTCCTCCTCAATTCAGCCCACAGCCACACAGCAAAACCCTGAAGCAACCTTTGGATATTGAAGCCTGCCCACAAGTAGGATGGCACAGGGACAATCAATGATCAGGTCAGGGTAGACTACGCGGAATCGACCGATTCGCTGATCGTCAGGAAAAAGTAGAATGGAAGTTTGCATACCTTTTATGTGCTGTTGGACGATAAGAGCCATATCACATAGACACTCACTGAACCCCGGTCAGATATGGCAAATGCAGAGATCCTCCCTGATGAATTGGTACCATGCCTGTAGACGAAACAGACGAAATCGCGCTGATCTTACAGTACCAGTGCCCTGTATTTACTTCAAAAGCTTGATGTGAACAGCAAATCAAAAGGATGGTCCGAATCACTCTCCACGCCCTTCGGGTCAAACACTACAACCATCTGGAGATCAAACAAATTAAATGGATTCAAAACACAAAACAATACTTTGAAATAGTGGCGCAAGCAAATGCCAGAGCACTTTTCGATGAAACCATGCAATTTCGCATGGACTCCGTTGGTGTCTGGACCACAAATTTCAATGATATCATCCCAATCAGGATCATTATCGTCTGTAGGCAGGGTCCGCAGCTCAATCAGAAGCAAAGGTGCTGATGCCTCGATCGAGGCGAAGGCCGTTTGAAAATCAAGAATTGGTTTGGCGGGTCAGCTTTTTGAAGCAAACGTAGATCGTAGAACTATGAAACTCAAAACAATTTCCGCAAGTGCAACATGCACGACTTCATTTAGACCCCTCAACAGCTTCAAACTGCCACATGTAGCATTTCAAACGCTTGTATGATCATGTATGCAACATGTAAAACATTGGACTTTTGGGTTTGAGCTTTGAGCCTTCTCAGGCGGAGCTCTTGTGAACTTCACTTGCTGCTCTCTCAAGATCCGATTGGGATCGTGGTGCGGGTTGGGAGACATACTGCCACCATTGCACAACAAGAGCTGCCAGCCATGCGGTGCCATAAACTGGGCCAATTGAATCGTCAACCGCCCCAAGTTATTGGTCAATCCGCTCTGAAAAAAGAGTTCACTGCCTGCAGTGTACTTCAGGTCACAATATTTCCTGAGTGTGGAGGTATCGGGCCTGTGGAAAACACAAACAAAGGCTTGAAGTTCAGAACGCTGATGTGAGGGAAGGGAGCCTGCCAACATGCACAAATATATGTATATATATACTTATATTTATATGATATATGAAATATTATGAACATGACGTGCCAAAAGCGTGACAAAACATGGCTTAGCATCTCGTCACTCTCCCAGAAGTACTTGCTGTATTCCTTGCAGCCCCACTGTGTGGTCAAAAACTCAATCAAGTGAGGCTGCAAATCTTGTGCATCATGCATTCCATTGATTTCGATATAGCCCACGGTGCGAAGTTCAACCATCAAGTGATCTATCCCGTGCTGAACAAATTCATCATTCCGGAAGATGAGTTGCTGCTCACGTTTATCACCCTTCCTGCCAAAGTTTCCAGTGTTGCAGGTCACCATGGTCCACTGGCACTTCTTGACCATGAAATCCACCAATTCCATGGTTCTGAGGCCCATATTGTTCTCTCCTTCTCCACCCCTCTTGTGGAATGCAGATGTTGAGAACTTAAGGTCACAGTAGTCTGGGTCGTTCTTGATGGTCTCAGCTTTCCAAGTTGATTTGAAGAAGCCGGAAAGCTTGTTGAAAATGTCGTCCTTGTTCTCACCATTCACCTCAATGTAACCTACCTGACGGAGTTCTATCATGATCAACGGTGCAATCATGTTCAAAGGGTGGGGCGCTTTGAATTTCATCTGCTGCTCCCTGATATCTCCTGAGTATCCAAGATTGCCAGAGTCACAAACCTGCAGAGTCCAACCGCACTCTTGGGTCATGAAGCGTGCCAACTGCATGGTCAGCTTGCCCATGTTGTTCTCACCCTCATAGCCCCGTGCCTTGTAGATTTTGCTGTTGTTGGATGCCATGCCATTGTCGCGGAGTGGGCCCATAGTCCAGCTCTTTTCGCAAAGCCTGTGGTGCTCTTGTAGGTCCTGAATGTCGAAGTGCGTGCTGTGGCCACAGCATCCACCTTAGGATGGGAAAAGCAACCAAATATACCGGGTCATACTGGGTCACTACATGTTACTGCACTGCCCTGGGGACAATAGAGTCCGGAAACTACTGTATTTGTTTCTCTCGCACACGCCGACATGTTTTTCACACGTTCCTTACACTTACCGTACTGGCACTGTTCTTAATCTTCACCTCACTGCGACATGCCATAGTTAAAAGAAAACATGAGAAGCTCAAAAACTATAGATAAGCAAACAACATGGAAGAACCTGTGTGTTCGTCTTAGTCTCTTCAGGATACAGGCATTGCACATACATGTGAAATGTGCATATATATGTGCATGCCTTGGACCTGCAGGGATGCAGGGGTTCAAAAAATGTACAGAAGAATTAGACGGCATGGAGTCTCGAAAAAAGGCTAAAATCTGTCTACAAGAATTCCTGGCGTTCCTGGAGTGAAAACATGATAAGATCAGATCTGATACCTTTAGCCCGTCCAGGACAGTCTATTAATATCGGGAATGCCAACGATTGGACTAGCATTGAATGTAATTGAGGAGTCAGATTTGTCTAGCATTCAGCAACCGGGCCACAATCCTGGTCTTCGTTGCACAGCTCCACAATATCCTGGGTTTTCTCTTGAACCTTCCAGTTCTCAACCAACCATTTCCCCAAGCGCTCGTAGATGCCTCCCGTGTCCTTGCCCTGTACCTCCACAAAACCCAATGACCGGATCTCGATGAGAAGATGGGGTACACGAGTGGTCTGGTCCAATTCCTGCACAAATATGTTGAAAGAAATGCCACCAGAGTCACACAGGGACCAACGTAAGTGGACTGTTAGAGATTCAATGTTCGGTGATGTCTTGGGATTCGCACATTGTCACATCTTTCGACTGCCAGTTTGGGACTGCAGCATATTAGATCATATTTTACCAGTAGTACCGCACGAGGCGGTGGCGGAAGTTTCAAGAAGAAGAAAACTATACGAGAGATTGGTTGTTGTAAGTCACGGATGTCAGAGCAAAACACTGACCAACTGACTAACTAGCTAACTGACTAATTGACTGATTGACTAATTGATTAACTGAGTACTTGCCTAAGTGACGAACTGACTGACTGACTGACTGAGTGACGGACGGACGGACGGACGGACTGACCGGCTGGCTGACTGACTGACTGACTAGCTGACTGACTAATTGATCACTGATTGATTCACCGACGAACAAACTACTTGACTTACTGACTGAATGCCTGACTAACTGACTAACTGACTACCTAACTAGTCGACTAACTGACTAAATGACTAATTGACTAGCTGGCTGATTGATTGATTGATTGATTGATTGATTGATTGATTGATTGATTGATTGATTGATTGATTGATTGATTGATTGATTGACTGATTGACTGCTTGACTGATTGACTGCTTGACTGATTGACTGATTGACTGACTGATTGATTGATTGATTGATTGATTGGTTGATTGGTTGATTGGTTGATTGGTTGATTGGTTGATTGGTTGATTGGTTGATTGGTTGATTGGTTGATTGATTGATAGATTGATAGATTGATTGATTGACTGACTATCTGACTAATTGACTTACTGACTGACTGACCAACTGACATTGACGAACTGCCTAACTAACCAACTAGCTGACTGACTAACTGACTAACTCACTCATTGCCGACTGAATGACTAATTGACGAACTGACCAACTGACTAACTAACTGACTAACTGACTGATTGGGTAACTGACTAGTTGACTTCCTGACTGGCTAACTAGCTAATTGGCTAACTGATTAACTGACTAACTTGACTGACTAGCTAACTGGCTAACTGACCAATTGACTAACTGACTAATTCATTGATTGATTAACTGACTTTAACTGACTAATTGACGAACTGACTAACTGACTAATTCATTGATTGATTAACTGACTACCTGACTAATTGACTAACTGACCAATTGACTACCTGACTACTTGGCTCACAGACTGATTGATTGACTGACTGACTTGCTAACTGACTAATTTTTGGACCTCTGAACTTCAAAACGTGTGCCAAGACAAAGGTACCTTGTACATGTTGACTTGCAAATGTGCTTCTCGCCACAGCGGCGTGCAATTTTTCGACATTGGAACTTCAAAAGGTGCTCCGAGACCGTGAGTTTTTTAACGTTTGGCTTGAAAATGCGCTTCTCGCCACTGCGACGTGCAATTTTTCGACATCGAACTTCGAAAAGTGCTTCAAAGCTGACATGTTTTGTATATTTTCACTTGAAAATGTGCTTCTCGCCACAGCGGCGTGCAATTTTTGATTTCTCCTCTGACCACATGACTCTGCACCCGCCGCTTTAACGAGCCTACTTTTCGACTCACCCGACACACGCATCATTGAAAAAACACAGCATTTCGCGACTTCTCTAACATTTTGCGCCATTGCATCTTCTTTCTTCTAACTTTCGCGCTATTGTCTCTTCTTTCTTCTGACTTTACTTCATCTCATCTGCTTTTCAACTCTCCATATTGTCGGAAGTTTACTATTTAAACTTCCTTCGAAAAATCTCGGAAAGTGAGACAAGCTGGATGGAGGGTACCTCGAGTGGCCGTAGCCATGGATACTCTTGGCTCATGACCCTAATAAAACTGATACGCAGGTCCTTCAACGCCTCTTTGGACAGCTCAAACTCTTTCTTGATTTTATCCTCCTCTTCTTGCAGCGCAGCTTCCACATCCTCTTTACTTTGGAAGCTGCCCATGCTGACACAACAATTGCTGACAGGGTCACCAAAGCGTCCCAGAGCCTCCCTCACTTGAGCCCCATCAAGTTGTTTCCAATGTTTTCGTCACACATGGCTCACCCAAAAACCTTTCATGAGTTTGGCGGACTGTGGATTTATGAATCGACTAGCGATGAACAGCGACCATGGGAACTCCAATGTGAGATGCATACAACGTTCACCGACTGTGGAAAAGATTCATGTCAAGTCCAATGATGTCTCATGGACTGTCACGGATGTGCGAGAAACCTTTGGCATGCTTTCCCTATCTGTGCACTTTGGTACATTTGTAGGATCCACAAACACATCAGGTAAAATTTGCGTGAAGCTGAATCAAAAACATTCAAATCACTTCTTTCCAAACGTTTCCTGCTGGGGATGAACCGAGAGTCGGTGTCTTAAACCCATGCCTCGACTGCAGCGCAAGGTGAAGAGCTGATGGCTGAAGATTCAGAGCCCTCGCATTGAATTCAGGTGCCCAGGCAGCTTAGGGCTTTAACGAGTGAAGCAGTTTGAAGATGTGGAGTCTATGGGTCTTTCGGATTCTTTCGGATTGTTTTCGGGCATTTTCGGGCATTTTCTCATCATGCTACATATGCTACATTGTGAATGCAGGGGTCTACAATTGATCGAGGTCCTGAAACTTGTCACCACTTCAGGCTTAGCTATCTTAGATAGATATATCAAAAGTGACTGGCAGGTTACGACTTCTGTTGCCAACCAGATTCCGACTATATAAATACCACAAATAGCTTTCATCACTTATGCTGCGCGGTCAGCGTAGAGAGATGTACAGCGATGTAGAACAAGACCGTGGCTTGGCCATGGTCGGAGTCCTTCCATCTGTGACCTACTTGTAGCGCCAACCTGAGCGCAGCATGAATTTACAATAGCCATGGACATCACAGCATCACGCTTGGAGTCCTTGGACGTCGGTCCCTTGTAGAGTTTCTGTGTCTGGTGAAAAATCTGGTGAATGCGGCGTATGAAACGCGGCCTCCATTTCCATGACTGGCGGAGCAGTTTCTCGCTCTGGCCGGGGCATAATCTTGCCATCCTTCTCCCTGCGGTAGAAGACGGCATACTCTGGGTAGATGGAGGCATCATGAAAGAAAATGAACTCCCGGAAAGTGCCAACTGCCTTCTCCCGGTCTCCCAGGACATGGCCAAACTCACCATTCAACACAGGCTCTCGAAAGTCACCTGGCTGCTCTGTGACATAGGATTTGCCCAGCACTGCTTTGCAAACCAACAGTGCATACAGGCCGTCATATTCTCCACCAGCATCATCTCTGGCATACTCGTCTGCTTTGGTTGAGCTCTCGGCCAAATAGATGCCTGGTCCGAACATTGTTCCTGCACTCTTCCCAGCAAAGTCAACTGTGAAGGAATTGCTGAGGATGGCCACTGCAGATGTCGGATTTGTGCCGTGCAGCAAATATGCCTGGTTGGCTGGATTTCCGACCGAAGCATGTGTGCACCTTTGTGCCATGCCGTGACTGGCTGCCATTGTCTTGGGAACTACGAAGTTCGACCCTCCAGAGCCACTAGCAGATACCACCTTGCGGCGTTCCGCATAGCGATCCCACAATTCTGGATGTTCACTTCGAAGACATTGCACCGCCACAAAGCGGTCTGCTAAGGGCTGTCCGTCTTTGCGGTCTCGGGTGACTTTGTTTTTGAAGGTCTTGTCCAAGATTTCTTGCATCCACTCGAGTTCTTCGGCTGTTCCTGGGATGATCTTGTGACCTACTTCCCCAGCAATACAGCCCTGATCGGTCCAATACGGCGGTGGTTGAAGCGGAGGTCTTCCCAAGGGTTTCACACTTGCAGCCGACATGAAGACACCACGGCCACCTGCTCGATGACGGAAGATCATCTGCATTTCGCGCGCTGTGACACTGTTGTAGTACTTGCTGTCTCCGGAACCATGTCGGAAGGAGCGACTCAAATTGTCACTGTTGCACACGATCAGATCCTAGGCAAAGGACGAAGAAGTGTGCGATGTGTTGTAATGTATGAAGTATCAATTCCCTGGAACTTAGGGACGAGCGAATAGACTTTGCGGCATTCTTCTCAAAACCTCTTGCTGATGCGAATTGAGCTATACCTACCGGTCGGGTAATAGAAATCCTGAAATCCTTATTATTATATCATCATATTTATGTAATTTATCCTGATGATGGCGGCTGGCAAGATCCACTACCTACAACAACAACTCAAGCTGTCTTGCTCCTTCATTTCGCAGCTCGATTGTGGCAACCCTACAATTGTCAACAAAGGACTCATAGTTCCTTGCAACATCTTGCAACCAGGAGTCCCATTCACCTAAGTGGTCCACCATGAAGTCGCAAATCCGCATGGTCCATTTGCCCAAGTTGCCTCAGGCATTCGTGGGTTGGACAATGTCAAGATCCGTGAAGACCTTAACTACCTATGCACGGGAATCAGAAAAAAAACAACATGAACACAAATGATGGGAGACAACGTAAATGACATGTCAGCAAGTAACTTTCTCCGTTCAAATAGCCATTCCGCCTTCCGTTCTCTCCCAACCTCGCAGGTTTTAGGCGAAACTTCCCGCATGAATAGAAGGCATCACAATGCAAAATCTCCTTCGCAACTTTCTCACCATCCATGTACCTCAAAGGTCAAGGTTCAATGGATGCAGAAAGGAAATCATAAATAATTATACCCGTCGCCTGTTCTTTGTGCATGCGGATCTGATCCTCATCTGATGCTATCAAGAAATGGAAGCACGAGTCAACTCTGAAATCCATGCTCTTAGCATTTTGTTTAAGGATGTTTGAGGCTTGATGCAGCGCAAAAGCTTTAGGGGGGGCTTGGCCATGGCCAATTCCTCACACAGCCTAAGTCAATGTCAAGCAACTTTCGAATAAAAGAATCTAATTGGCCATAGACTCCGTTGGTGTCAGGGCCGCAAATCTCAATATAGCCATTCCAGGCAATTGGAGAATCATCGTAAGGAACGGTTCGAAGCTCGATCAAAAGCAATGGTGCTGATGCCTGTTCAATCCGTTCAACTGTTCTTTTTCAAGACAATCATTGAGAAAAGGTCATGCTCGTGACAAAGATTGAAATCCCTTCAAACAGTGTCCATCATGCAGTTTTGATCCATTTCTCTTGGGAAAACCACTGGAGACCCAAATTATATATCAAAAACCCGGAACTGCTTGGCGCTAGGCCAAAGCCACGAGCACTGTGAACTTTCAATGCCAAGGAAACATACGGAACAATAAACAATGATACATACTAAAACTGATAAAACCCATTGTTTTCAGCAAATACATATACCTTCTCGGGTGTAGAGCGGGTGAACTTGATCTGTTGCTCCCTGTAGAGCGTATTGGGGGCGTTGTTCGGGTTGGGAGTCATACTGCCACTATTGCACAACAAGAGCTGCCAACCATGAGGTGCCAAAAACTGCGATAAGCGGATAGTGAGGAGCCCAAGATTGTTTAGCAAGCCATCCGTATGGATCAGTTTGGCAGGGGCTGTGTATTTCAAGTCGCAGAACTTCGCATCAGTCTCCCAGAAGTACTTGGTGTATTCTTTGCAGCCCCACTGTGTGGTCAAAAACTCAATCAAGTGAGGCTTCAAGTCTTCTGCATCATGCATTCCATTGATTTCGATATAGCCCACGGTGCGAAGTTCAATCATCAAGTGATCGATCCCGTGCTGAACAAATTCATCGTTCCGGAAGATGAGTTGCTGCTCACGTTTGGCACCCGTCCTGCCAAAGTTTCCAGTGTTGCAGGTCACCATGGTCCACTGGCATTGCTTCACCATAAAATCCACCAATTCCATGGTTCTGAGGCCCATATTGTTCTCTCCTTCCGTACCCCTTGTTTCAAAAGCTGCGGTTTTGAATTTCATATCGCAGTAGTCACGGTCGTGCTGGATGACTCGAGCATTCCATTTTCGATCGAGAAAAGAACCAAGCTTGTTGAAAATGTCGTCCTTGTTCTCACCATTCACCTCAATGTAACCTACCTGACGGAGTTCTATCATGATCAACGGTGCAATCATGTTCAAAGGGTGGGGCGCTTTGAACTTCATCTGCTGCTCCCTGATATCTCCCCAGTATCCAAGATTGCCAGAGTCACACACTTGCAGAGTCCAACCACACTCTTGGGTCATGAAGCGTGCCAACTGCATGGTCAGCTTGCCCATGTTGTTCTCACCCTCAAAGCCCCGTGCCTTGTAGATATTATGCCCATTTATTGGCAAGGCAGCGTCACTCAAAGGGCCCATGGTGTAGCTCTTTTCACAGAGCTTGTGGTGTTCTTGGAGCTCGCCAATGCGTAGACTGCTGCTCCAGCCACAACATCCACCTCAAGGTTTCTCAGATTTCTTCAAGTCAAATCAACACACCTGGTGTTACCTCTGATAATTGGGATTTCAGTGACTGGGCAAATAACCTTTCTAGACATCGACCTTTGAATCAGGGGCATCGGCATACATGATCTCAACTTGCTAAAACTGCAGTTCGTATCAAAAGTTCACCTTTGGAACTTTTAAAAGCGAGCATAGTAGATACATAGGCACCTTCCGAATATCACCCAAGCCAATTCACTCTACTGTAGCGCCTCCCGATGTTTATAAACATGAAAATCGTGATCATTGCAAGCAGGCGGCAATTTTCGTTGTCATTGCAAACCCTCACAATGTCCTCACGTTTTTCTTCCATCTTCCAATGTTCAACTAGCCACTCTCCCAAGCGCTTGTAAATGCCACCGGTGTCCTTGCCCTGTATCTCCACGAAGCCAAGTGATCGAATCTCAAGGAGGAGGTGTGGCACACGTGTCAACTGGTCCAAATCCTGTCAAACTGCATGGGCGGACGGCATCATCGTTCAACAGTGACTGCGGATTTGTCAATTGCAAACAAATTGAAAGCACCGAGTTTTCGTTGATTTCCTGATTTCCTCTTTAATCAAGCAGCCCAAGAACTGCCAGCACATTGGATTATAGATTAAAGCGTACATAAATGGGTCTGGACAACATTGATCTCGAGCCTGTCCTGCAACGCCTGCTTGGAAAGCTCAAACTCCTGCTGAAGCTTCTCCTCATCTTTCGCAAGTTTCTCGTTGACTTGCTCTTTGGTTTGATTAGTGCCCATATGTGGCTAGAAGCTCCAGAGGACACAGCAGGAACATAATTTTGGGCCGAAACTGCAGGGCCCATATAAAGCCTGAATGAATTTTTACGCAATTTGTCTGCCATCAGCCTGTGTTGGCCACCTTTTGCGTGCGGAGCATGCTAGTCAATTCCACGCTGGGCAAAACTCCAAAGTCAATCAGTGGACACACGATTTTCAACAGAAGCCTGCAAATGGTGGCTGCACCATGGGGGCCTGATTAAGCGCTACCCTAAAGGCGCAATCCGATTGAGTTGGTTTGCAATTTCCGAGCCAAACCTTGCAGCAAAGCCAATGCAACCAGTGTGCAGTGCAAGGTTTTCCTTGGTGAAGCCGGCAGGAAAACATATCGAAACAAATGATGAAATACTTCATGGCACTCGAGCAAGATTAGTTTCTCGCTACTCATCCCTCTCTTACACAGTGACGACTTGCAAGGTGGCAATGTCACTTATGTCAGTCAAAATTAAGCGTCTGTTTTCCTCGCAAAACTCGATGAATCTACTGAAACCGGCAGTAGGTCAAGGGCAATTCCCACAACACTAAACTCCGGGGTGAAATGCTGGTGGGTTGGTGAGCTCTCACGAACAACTCCAGCCAAGAGACGGGAGTTTCTACCCCCTGGGGGGAGAAGAACCACTGGTATCAAAACTCCACTGTATAACTGGACACCATGAAGAGATGGCAGCTGACTTCTCCTTTTGGCGGCGGTGTTCGGCCTTCCGCTTGACCCTCTGGTTGGAGGGATATGTGGAAAGATTCTTAATCCTTGCCCTGACTGTAGGTCAAGCGAAAGACTGCCAAAAGTACAGCTGTTGGCTCTTGTGTCAGAGCTGCCCAAAGGCAAACGCAAGCTGGGAGGTCGCACAACAAAAATCCTCACAGTATCTCTGCCAGAAAGAAAGGGAAAAAAGACACAAATCTCCAATTCTATCCAACGAAGCCCCTTGTTTCCACTCCCAGTGGACAGCTCTTGAGTTTACCGCTGCTTCGGGCAGTTGGTAGGACAGAACTGTGTGGCCATGTGGATTTCATGACATTTCCAAGTCGACCTGACTCCTGATTAAAGTATCAACCCCCTGAGCTGTATGAATCACTGGATAATCTAAAATCTAAACATCCGCATTGGCAAGATCTCTGTGGCCACCCGCCATGCACAGTGCATGTGCTAGGCCTGCTAGGCTACTTCTGTCCTGAAAGTACTCTTCAACTGCCTCAGGCATCTTGAATTGCTCAACATATCCTTTGTCATAAGATCTAGCTGTGGAGCTGCCCAAGTACAGCTGAAGAAATCCAGGTGAAAAGGGAATCTCAGGCCACAGGCCCATGTAAATTACAAGCCCTCTTGCTTTTGAAAACTCGCTCCCTCAGTGATGAATCAAGGTAGCTGAAGTCCTCACATAGCCTACTTGCATCTATACCCATGGTGATTACTTGGCATTGGAGTTGCCATGTCAATCCAAATCAGGAAGACTTTTCCTGGATCTGCAAAATATCATATATAGGATACTTTGGAGCTCAAAGACAACTGCATTTCGCAATCAGGGCCGAACATGAATTTATGGCATCTAGGCTGGTTCAGCCCGTTCAGTCCAATTCAAGTTGCAAAATTTGCCTGACCAACTGGAGAGGAGCGAAGCCAGGTTCAAAACAGGAGATTCCTTTTGATGGGGCCACTGTTGAGACGTGACTTGAATGTAAGATGTCTATTTTTCATGAATTTTTCAATGATGCGATGCAAATACTTTAGGCCCAAAGCCATGGCCTCCTGATTTTTTTTTGAGAAACCTGGTGCAAAACTAAGCAATGAATCCTGACGCACAGAATTTCCGGTTTTGCTGGGTGACTGGACGTCGGACTTTCGCAGCGGTCCTGGTCAGACAAACCGGGTCACTTGAAGCATCCGTAGCTTCCACTGCTGCCCAAAATGAGTCCTGCTTCTGGGACCGGCTCCCAGCCACGTGGGAAAGGCCTACAGCCAAACAAATTGAGCTGTTGATTTCGGATTTCGGGGAGCTCAACTGGTGAGGCTGAGTACAAGAACTCTTGACATGCAATGTGCTTGAGAATCTTCATGAAAATACCGTTGGTTTCAACTTTCAACACCTGAAGACCTCGTGTTCAGTCTTTAGTGTTTGCTTCTTCGCTGTGCCTTGAGCTTGGGGAGCCCCAGCCCTTCAGAGGGCGATCGCCAAAAGTCCTACTCCGCTGCGAAAAGCTTCGGCAACTGTATATACATACACATGTTTTTGGTCTGCATAAGGACTCCTATACACAAGACGGAAGCAGATGAAAATAAACAAGCATTTAAGGTAGACAAGTTTTTCTCAATGCGCATCCCATGCCCGCGGTATCATTTACAAACCTCAAAGTATCTGAAGTAGTTCTCTAGAACTCTATATCACTGTGCTAAGTGCTGTCCTACAAGTATTCCATATTTGTTCATTTCTCTTTTCCGGCTTTAACAAGGAGCTTCTGCGCTATAATGTATTGTCTCCAAACATCTTTGGCTGGCAAGCATCAATTCCGCACCAATGATTCACTGTGCAGTGAAATGATGGTTTCTTAGATTCGAGGTGCGGGAGGAAGCAGTGCGCCGACATGAGACCTAAGCATAGAAGTCCTTTGACCAGCCATTGGAAGTAAACCTCAGACACAATTGAAGTTGCAGATGGCAGTCCTCTTACAACAAGGCAATCCATGTACAAACATGTACTGGAGCACTTGATTACGAAGTACTATGGCTGAATCCTTCACAGATCTCCCCTCCATTCCCTTCTGCGTGACATCGCACATGGGCGGCATTTTTTTCTTCCTTCGCTGGTTGTTGGCGATGTTGTAGATTTTGGCGGGCCCGAGTCGCAAATCTCAATCTAGAAGTCGACTCGATCAGGTCAGGTGCCCTCCGCCGACTCCCATCCGTTGAAGCTCCGCTGCCTCTTCACATATATGCAGATGCACTGGATGCGACTTAGTTGGCCTTCTCTGACACGACACCGGCCAGGATCAAACCAATGAAACTCGCCAGCGCCGCTGTAAGCGTTAGCAAAAAGAGTCCAGGAACTTTGATCGCCAAGCTTCTCGGAGGAAAGGCAGCGTGAAGCCAGGGAGCGTCTTGAGGAGCCCACATTGGCAACAACAAGACCCAGGTGGTGTAGTAGAAAAATGCAAGGAAGGCAAATGCCAGAAGAGATGCCCCCAAAATTTGGGACATGGATCTGAAAGGCCAAATATGCAAAGCTCCCTCAAAGGAACATCATGGCACCAACTCTTTGTACAGTTTTGACCTTTGGTACATGACATACACCTGCAGATATAAGGATCGATATATAATATATAATATATATATATATATATAGTCTTCATACACCTCCACCACTTAAAAGACATCAAAAGGCTCGAAAAATCTGGGAAATATCAAACTAAGGCGGTCTATTTGGGCTTGTGGTGTCCATTGAAAAGGGGGCTTGGCCCTGGCATAGCCCTGGCTTCACTTTGTGTTTCAGTGTTGAATGGATGGCTAGCGGCTGCGTGCGGTTTTTCGATGTTTTTTGCCCCGAAATGCCTGTTGGTTTGCATCGATCGGTCCAGGAAGCACACACAATAAAATGCAAATTGCAGCTGGCTGCTCGCCACAGAAACTGGGCATCCCCAGCTAATTCGCGGAGCCTCCGAGATGTGAGATGCCTGGTTGGAAACACTTTGGCAACCAGTGGCAGGACGTCTTGGTATGATCGTTGAAGCTTCTGTGCTTGTGAGTATCGAACAATATCATTTACACGGACGGAAGAGTATACATCTGTATCACCGCAATGCAGTATGTCGGTCTATCGTGAAAATTCAACAATTCTTGATCTAACGGACTAACTATCTGCTATCTAAGCATCTAAGCATCTAGAAATTTATGGAGGTCTGTCTACCCTGCGTGTTCCTAGATTTATCCTCCACATCCATCTGTCCTTCCACCTATCCTTAGACCCAGATCAACAAATATAAAACAATCAATCTAAATCAACCTATATAAATCGATCTACAATCCGTCAATCTATCTATCTACCAATCTGTTTGCTTGACCGTCCCCCTATCTCTATATCAATATAATTCTATCTATCCATCTACCAGCCTTGGTATCTATGGGCGGCGTGCAGGTTCTCTGCAAAGCAGGGATGTAGCTACATGAATATGTAGGTATGGTATGCATTCATGCATGCCTTCCTGTCCATCTGTCCGTACTTTTCATGGTTTTTTCTTCCTGTCCGCCAGTCTCAACTTATGCCAAAAAAAAACATGTTGCAAAGGCAACAAACACACATCAACCCATCAACCCATCAACCCATCGACCCATCAACCCATCAACCCATCAACCCATCAACCCATCAACCCATCAACCCATCAACCCATCAACCATCTGGATGCTGTCAGGTTGACTTTAGAGTGGTTTGCTTATGACCAAAGTTGCAACACAAAAACCCCGGGTCGCCCAGCTCCGGAGCTCATCGAAGCCTAAGTTGCGTAAAGTGCACTAAATCTATCTATGTCTATATGTAATATTGAAATTTTGGATATTTAGTCTTAACTTGTTTTAATTGGTATTCATTTCTTTTGCCTTGTCTTTTCACAAATTGTCTTTTTTCATCTACAATAATGGAATAATGTTACTAATTTACTAATATATAAAGATAAATGAAAAAAATGATATTTCGTTGTAGCCTTATGACCTTCCAGCCCACAACTAACTGCTACTACCTGGTGATTTCCAGGATTCTTGGGCGCTCGTGGGAAACCCCCCCCCTTTCACCAAGGAGCAGCGCTTCGGCTACCTGGCTACCCCAATGAATCATTGAAACCAGCACCAAGACAGGGTGAAATTATGAGTGAAAGAAGTGAAAATCATTCTACAGTTCTATGTACCTCTCCATCTTTGGATCTCTTTGTGAGATTCTTGCACTTGTGACAAGTTGTAGCACTCTCTTGGCGCAAAGAAGCGTTTCGTCTCTGATAATCCTGTAGGTGATCTTCCAAGTGAAAATCTTGCTCGCCCATTGTTTGATATCCATTTCCGTGATGTTGGTATAGCAAATGAAGAGTAGAATGGCTAAATCCTCTTTGCATCTCAACTTTTCACTGGCGGCCTGAGCTCTGAAATCGCGTTGCTTCTGAAGCTCCGCAGCTATTTCTCTCCAACCTCCAGTTGGTAACCACGCCGCGCTTTAACTCAACCTGGTTACTTTACATGCTACAGTGCGACTATGTTCCCTACTAGATCGATATATTCCATTCTTGCCAGTATCCACGAAATATGAGAGAGTCAAGAGAATCATAAGAACGATCCTCATTGTCAAAGCCTTTGTGGAAGTTGTACTTAGGAAACGGAGCTGCTTTTTCCTGGATTTTGTCCAAAGAAATGATGCGGGGCACGTCACATATGCATACATATGCCACATAGGAATACGTAGCACACATTGTCAACAGAGCTTTTGGGTTCTACACTTGGCGGCTGAGAAGCTACCCTGCGAGCAAGGGATGACCTACCTCCAAAGCCATCTGGGCTGCCACACTGATCGTTGCTATCCCAACCACGCCTCAATGAAAATCAGTTGTCCTGTACCCAGAATCACCCATAGTATCCACTGATGCCATGGCATTGCGAAAATTTGAGGCCTAACGTTTGCTAGCTGGAACCCACCCAAGTTATCAATTTTTTCATGGCCACTGAAGGGGCAACTGCTAGTACTGGAAAGCTGAGCATTCAGACAACTGGGCCACAGCAGATGGAGCTGATGCAAGGTACTGCCAGGCAAAGCTATCTTTGACCATTGCTCAGTGCAGGCATTCAGGCTAAACACCAGGGTCAAAATAGATGGCTAGCCACTTTCAAAAGGTGGTTCAGCTTTCATTTACATTATATACAAAGTCTTCGAATAAAATGAACTACATGGGGAGTTGTGCGATCTACGTTGACCTTGGGGAGAATCATGGTGAATCCCATCAATACTGCTCTCTCTCTCTCTCTCTCTGATAATTCAAAATGCCATCGGCTCAAAAGTCTTGACGTCCCACATCGCCCCACCAGTTCCAGCCTTGGCTGCATGCTCCCAGGGAGATCCTGTGACATGGCCATTGCACCGTCTAATTTTGCACATGTCGATGCATTTTCACCCAGGCGATAATACCTTTTTCATAGTACAGTACCAGTATTTCATTGTTGACTGAAAACGTCCATGCTAAGAACCCCGTCTCACAGGCATGCCATACATTTGGGGTAGCGATGAATAGGGTAATAGGTGTTACTGTATTTTGGTAAGGTTGCCTGATGGTTTGTGTGAATGCACACGAACTTGGCCCACCTAAGGTCCTATAGTATTTTCTGGTAATTCTTCTAGTCTGGTCCTACTAGTACTGTTGCAGATGCACTGTGCAAAATAAATTCAAAGAAATGTTTCGGTTCAGTGATCACCCAATCACCAATCCACTTGACAACTTGACCATCTCCTTCATCTTCGGAACAAAGGTCATCCACCTCTTCACCCAAATCATTGAGGCGTAAAGCCTCTGCAGCTAGGCATTGCGGAAGTCAATGGCGGGAACCCTTGAATCAATCTGCTTGTTCTGCGCGGACATCCGGACATTAAAAGGGCACAAGACAATGATAGAACATGATGAAAATGATTGCGTGGCTTTTTCTTTAGCTTCAGACTTCAGAATGCATCTTATGCTCCGTGTATTTGGCGAACGTGCGGACCTTGCAACACGCCGCCATTTCAGGAGCGATCGACTTTGTCGATGAATGCAGCCGCTTCGGACTTGCAAAAAGTGTTTTGAGACATGGCGAATGGCGACTCACAAAACGAGTCATAGAGTATCTCGAAGTTGGCCACACCCCAGCTCCTGCAGTCGTGTCCATGCCTCCACAAAGTCTACAAAGAAGGCTTGCTGGTCACTGGCATACTTCTCCACGTACTCTTTGAATTTGGAATCTTCAATCAGGGCCATGTCGCTGGGGAGCATCATAGTCTTGCCATTCCTGTACCTTGGTGATCTTGGTGGCTTCACTTTGTGGGTCAAGGTGAACAAAGAGGCTCAAACAAAAACCTTTTGGAACTCTTGAAATATGTTTAAGTTCGAATGCACACCTGAAACAGACAAAAAAAAGGATTAAAATTAAAAGTGTACACTTTGTTTCTTCCCAGCCAGCCACTGCTTCTTCCCGGATTTCCTCGTCTCAGGCGTCCATGTCTTCTGAAGCAAGTCCTTAAAGTACGAGTTGTCGAATTTCAACTTGTCCTCAGTCCACTGCCCCTCAAAGCCTGAGCGTTCAGGATGACATGCCCCAACGGTGTGAGCACCAGACAGGGCAACGATGTCCTTATCCGAGAAGCCCTTGGGATAAAAAATGTCACGGAGATGTTTGGCATCCTTGTCACCATCTGGAAGCCTTCCCTGTGCAGATTGAACGCCTTGATCGTGAGACTTCACATCAAAACGACCGAAATGCGTTGTAATCTCCGGACCTCCCATCACCTCAATGGCCACATTCGCAGCCAAGGTCCACAAGTCTGAATGTGAAATGAGGCTCGGAACGTATTTCTCCGAGATGGCTTGGAGCAACGGGATGGCCACCTGTGGCAAACCACTGTTGGCCGCGAAGGCATGTTCACCTCCACCCGGCAAGCGCATGGCGGCATTGGGACATCCGTCCGAGCCGTTGAAAACACCTGCATCATGCCAAGACAATCGAATCAAAATGGGACCACAGCCTTTGATGCCAATCAACTTCCTGAGATCCTGCACTAAATGTCCAAAGGTAAGGCATTTGCAAATAGTCAACTCAAGAGTTGGATCAGCTTTGCACTTCTCCAGCATCAAGGCCACATTGCCTCGGACACCATTGACCTCCACCACACTATCACCCTGGTTAATCCTCTTTGAAGGGTTTTGCTTGTTCCATTGCTCTGCAATGCCTCCCTTAATCTCGAGAACGGGTAAGACACTGCGCTCAGCCATGTAGTCCACATCTAAACCAAGTTTTTGCCCCTCAGCTTTCATCAAGGTCACTTTGTACATGCGTTCCTGCACACTGCTGCCACCTGACACCACTGGCACTTGAAGGCCATTTGGTACATTGCTAGCAGCTGGCCAGGACTCCATCGCTGGCATTGCGTCCGCTTCATCTGGGCTTGTGTCCACGGATTTGCAACATTGCGAATTGCCCATCTGTAAAGGCAAACTCGCACCCGCGAACACGGATGTCGGAGTCTGCAAACTGTTTAGAAATTTCTGAGCCAACGCAATGGCCATGTCGAAACAAAATCATGAAATATCACGAACACCTCAAAATGTATCCGGCCACCTCCCTCCACGATTAAGCTCAAGGAATATGAATTTAAAACTTCGAGCACCTCCTAAAGTTCAAGTGGATATATTGCAATCTTCCACAACGAGCACTGAACCTCAATAGCCCAGGCTTCGCAGTCGACATGATTCCTTAGAGTCCGAGAGGTGCACAACATGCACGCAGCGCAAGCCTTCACGGGAGGGTTGTATTCTACTTCTGCCTATCTCTCTCTGTGGTTTTCTGTGAAGTGCCTACGCCACTGTGGCCCGACCAGCACTTGACTTACACGGGGTATATTATCTGGCGCTGTTCCAAAAGGCCAAAACCACCACGCCTGCGCCCATGAGGGAATTTGATTTCGAATCTAGCAAATATCACTGTGATGAACAATGTCTTTGAACCCCAAGAAGCTTATCTCGTCATCTAGTCCCAAGCTACCAGCTACAGTACAAAACCAACAATGTGCAAAATGCTTGGCATATCTTGGCATTGCCAGCTTTCCTCTCTCTAAAGCTCCAAGTCCATGACCGACGCCGAGCGTAGTCTGCTAGGAAGGCCAACAAGTCCTGGTTCGGATGTGGTCGGATGATACATCATATCACCGTATCCACATGCAAACCCTGGTTGTCATATTTTTCATGGATGCATGGATGAATCCAATCTGTGTATGTTCGCCATGTTTTCGCCATGTCTTCCTTTACTTTCCAGGCTGCCAATCTGAACAACCCCGGGCACCAGCGGAGTGCCTCCTTTGCCAGCTCCTCGCCTTGGAACAGTTTCATGGAGCATATATGATATCTCTCTTGCCAGTGCCATGACGCTTGTTCTATAGATGGATATGTTTGCACATGGTTAGGCCTTCAAGACAGCAGTAACTCAGTAGAATATATTTCTATCATATGCAAATTTAAAAGATACGCCTGATATGTTATATATATATATGGATACACAAGCGTCAAAGTACTGTAGGAAGGTGCCACTTCAATGTTCACACTGCGGCAGCGTATTCTATACCTGCACATGCGTGCAATTACATGTGCAATTTGCACATGCACTATGACTCTATGAGGTCATGTGTGAACTGTGTGTGTGTGTGCGTTCTGCGTT
Organism: Breviolum minutum Mf 1.05b.01; assembly: GCA_000507305.1. Taxonomy (NCBI): domain Eukaryota; class Dinophyceae; order Suessiales; family Symbiodiniaceae; genus Breviolum; species Breviolum minutum. The sequence continues at coordinate 26,008 of DF242805.1, read as the reverse complement.
GTTTATGTTGATATTTTTCATATATGTCCATGATCAGCAGCCACTCTGTTGCTAAGGAATGTACAGCCCAGCCAGGGATCAGCCTGCAATTTTGGCAATTCCAAAACAAATTACGTAAGAAGGGGATCGTGAGGCATGAAACGTTATCCTTGAAGTCGGTCGAATCCTCGGGTCTAGGAATACTCATAAGATGACTTGAACTCCCAAAATGCACCTTGCAACTGGATCTCTCATGAAACAATGAAACACTGCGTATGTGAGGCATATAATAATTATAATAAGAAGCATTGGAGCAACATCACAGCTGAAAGCACTGAAAGCACGGCATCCAAGGCCTCGCTTTTTCAAACGGACTTTTTCCCCCCTCCCCCGTGTCTCTGAACGCGCTAACATCTGCTAACGATCCCTCAGGTTGATACTTGCTAGGAAGCAAGCACTGGGCGTCAACGCAACACAGCGGACCCAATCTTCTTACCGTAAAAAACTCATGATATATCCTACTACTACTACTACTACTACTACTACTACTACTACTACTACTACTACTACTACTACCACTACCACCACTACCACTACTACCACCACCACCACCACCACCACCNACCACCACTACCACCACTACCACCCACCACTGCCACCACTACCACCACCTCTACCTCTACCTAGTAAAACCACCCACTGACCCACCCACAGCCCACAGGGTGGGGCGATACAATACCAGGGTGGGGCCAGCAATACTACTGCATCATGTCATGTGTATGTATTCTAGTCTTTCATTTTCTGGTCCAAGGATTCACGGCAAAGAATCTGACAGTATGGGGTCTACAGCAAGGTAACCCAAGGGATCTGGCATGATCTGGCGAAAACAATCGCAGCTGCAGCATCCAGGCTCTCACATGGCACGGAGGCTACAACCGCTCCACTGACATAATCGACAAAAACCTCGGGCCAGTCGCAAAGACTCCTCATCTCCGCGAAGTTGCCTTGTAAGACTGATGCTTCATCAAAAAAACATATTGCAAAGTCGGACGGCCGAGATGGGGAGTGATGAGTCATCATGTGTCATATTCAACAAGTTTATCCCCAATCTCGAAAATTGAGCATTACTTCAACGCATCTCAGCCCTGCAAATGTAGCAGTCTTAAAATGGCACAGCCCTCACGGTAGCAGCAAGTAAAACAACAACACTGAAGGAGCCGAAGTGGGCTCACACTGAAGGTGTCTGAAGATTGCCATGTGCGAAGCAGAGCCAGACAAATAAGTATTCAATGAGTATTCAATGGTCAGCTTGGCCTTTAATGCCCGTTGGCCTTGAAATCATTGGGTTGTGTAGCATTGGGGTGTCATCCTGCAATTAGAATAGTCTTGGTTGCTCCTCAGTGATCGCACTGTGACATTACCGTGCGATATCGTGCGATGATGCGCTCAGAAGGACATCGGTGCCCGCAGGAGCGACAACAATTCATGGAGTGAGAAATTACATTTGAGTTCTGAGTAAATTCTGCATGCTTTCACATGTTTGATGCATGTTGGTACAATTTGACAAAAACAACCTTGAAATAATTTTGACCGTCATGCGTCTGCCCTTCCATCTCGATCCGAGATGATCTGAGCTTTGAGCCACATTGAGCACATCAAGGTACATCAAGTAAAGGTAGATGCCCCTTGTGCCAATCTTCTCGCTAAATGGCTCGGCAGGTGGCTTTGCCGTGGCGAAACGCCGTAAACCCGAGCCCGGTAATTCACAGCAGGGCTTGGGGGAGCATATCCACCCGTCATGCCAACTGATCTTGGCTGATAGCTGCTTCCTTGTACCAGTCCTTGGCATTATATAATGGCATGATGTGCTGTGGCTAGAGATATGCCAAAGTCTTCGTGGTGTGTCGGTACTGCACCCTGGTTCCTTGGTTTTATCGGTTTTATGTTCCTTTCAACCTGAAGGCCAAGGTTCCTTGTGGCACCACCATGGTGGGAGGTGCCGACACTGGCACCGAGGTCCGTGGTGCACTGGATGACAGCCAGGGTGGCAGCTTCTTTGATGGGGTAGGTGTGCCTCATTGCATTCATCATAGGAAGCAAAGATCAATGCAATCTGAGAAAAAATATCTCACACAGTCTTCACAGTCAATCTGAATGTTTGCCAAGGTCAAGTTCAAGGCGAACCCTTGTCACAAGAAATTCACATCCCTGCACCTTTGGAGCAATGCCAGAGTTCACTGCAAGACTCCTGCCCCACTACTTTCGGCTTTGGAAAAATCATCGCCATGGCACTCGCAGGCGGCGGGCCCGTCGCGATGTAGCCGCCATTTTCACTCAAGGCGTTGTCCTCCTCGATTGGCTGCAAGGCTGCTGCTCCGTCGATCTCTGCAGAAGAAGTCTGATTCGAGATCCTTTGGGAAGGTCGGCAAATTTGTTTGGAAAAGGTCCACAAGAAAATCTGTAGAATTTGCATGCATGTGTATTATGCAAATTAAATAATACAACACTACTGCATATTATCATCCTTTCGGAGCAGCCTCCTGCCACTTGTGTCAAGATAACCTGGCCTCAGAGGCCAAAAGCTAGAATCAACAAGTCACTCGGGATCCGACCACAACATGACTACAGCAGTTAAATCATGCTTAACCCGACCCACTCTACCTCGGCGCAAGCCAATCAATCACCTGCCACAGCTTACTAATTACTATCTCCCACCCAATCCAGAAAGTCCAAGGTTCTGTGACTGAAGCTCACAAATGACACGATCCTTCTCGATGATCTGGTACTGAACCTTGTCTTCTGCATAGGAAGAATGCTACGAACCGCAACCATCCCACAAGATCCCCGAATGTAAACATGGAAGGGATCCCCTTTAGGGAACCTCAACGTTGTTCCCAGCCTCCGGCGGGCAACTTGCTGTATAGTGTTTTGACCCTCGCGTCCAGCTCACAAGGCCCTAGAAACTAGACGCTGCAAATATGCAGCATTTTGGCAGCTACGCTACCTTATCTATTTCTATCTCATCTAGCCTGTCTCAGCCCACAGAACTGTACGGTACCTTTAATCATATCTAGTAATATATAATATGGCATAACATAATATAAAATAAGAATTTTGTAATTTGTAGTATATTGTCATAGTATAGTAGCATATGGCATCGAATCATATGATCAGTCTGGATCAGAGTTGGTTGGGATGACCCTCCTCCCTGCCTCCAGAGAGGGAGTGAATTACCCTACCTGGAGCATGTACGAGTACAGTATCCAAAAAAATGCTTCTACTTCAACATGCTGAATCACCACCTCTCCAGTGATCCAAGAGACAGTCTGCCGTTTTGACAGTTCATCAGCCAATTGCTGCTGCAAACTGCATACCTCTCTCTCCTGAAGGCTGGACATAACATGTTTGAGGCATCTGTTGATGCAGCCTCTCTAGCTGCAATTCTTCCGGGTATTGCGAAGAAAATGACACCACACATTCCGTGTTGCTGATGCGCGCACGCGTGTGCAATTAGAAGTGCGGGAGACTCTCTATCATCTCCCTCTCTCTCTCTGTCTCTGTGATTACGGAGGAGCAGCTACAACAAGCAGAAACATGCAAAAAATATGGCTTGCACTTTCGGTTCTACTTTCCTCATGATTAGCTGCCAAATGCCTCCTTGCCATTGAAAGTTGAACGATTCCTTTTGCAGGCTTGTAGCAACAAGTTCCAGCGAAAACTCAGCTGATAGCCTTCTCAATGACCTGTTCCTGCACAGCCTGCTGCGCTGACAACCTGCAAAGGAGCAGGTTTGTAACTCTAACAAGGGGCCGAGAACTATCTGCATGGCTGTCGACTGACTCCAACTGTAGTGCAACCAGACCTGTCCATCGGCTCCTCCCGATTCCATGTGTCCTTCAGCATCCTCTCCTGGCAATCAACTCCCCCCTGGTCTGATTCGTGGTGAGTCATGTCGTAGTACAATCTCACTTGAAGCCCCATTCACTACCCAAGTTGCATTTTATGGAGACTTTCATCCCAACTAGTAACATCTAGTCAGGATCTCTGCACCCATGTCGATAATGGTTTGATCTTTCTTTCTACTTCTGACTGACTTTACAAAGTTGCACCAGCACGACACATCACAGATCAAGAGTGATTTCAAAGTCAGTGGTGGGACAAGACCCTAACTTGAGCAAACATCGCCTTCTCAACAAGCTGCTTTTGGACTGCCTGTACATCCATGATGTCAACGGTCAGAGGGCTTGGAAGTGTTGAAAGTGTTGGAATGGAAGCGTTGAACGACTCTTGGATTAGTTGCCTTTACACACCTTCAAGACGAAGAGGGCCCCCATTCACGAGTACCTATTTTGTTCTATATTTTGCGGTTGGGCAACATCACATTAGCATCACTGAAACCATGAAGTTCAGAACCCTTCAGCATTTACTGTAGCGAACTCAATTGGTACTATATATATATAGATAGATATCAAGAATTGACTTCCAGACTTCCATTCGCCTGTCGTTGCGTGAGCTCTTCGGCCAGCTGCCGTTGCAATTCTACAACTTGCGACTCCTGTGCATAAAGCGCGAATCAAAAGGATTGCAAGGATGCAAAAGTCCGTGCCCTATGAATCTCTAGCATTCCCTTTAGGAAAATTCATCGACATCATGTCATTTCCTTTCAATGGTCTTCGTTGCTCATATTTTCTTAATTTGTCTTATATTCACTAATTCATATACTAATATGTCATGTGATACGTATGTGTGTCTGCGTGTGTCTGTGCGTGCGTGTGTGTCTTCAACATGTTTCCAATAGACGACAAATGTTGACCTATTGAAGGGCAACCCATAGGCACATGGCACAACTGACCTCTTCACCTCCCATGATCCATGCGCCTTTGCAGAGAGACGTGTTAACCTGAGACTTCACAGAGGTGGTAAGGCTGTAAGGCTAAGACTTCCTTCGAGAATCATTAGACATCAATGAAAATGTCACATCATAATACATCAGAATCAAATAACAAACATCCAAAATATCTGAAACAATCTGAAACAACTCTAGCACTCAGCGGAGTCAAGTCGCACTTCACTCTTTTCGAGTTTGGAATCTCGCAAGTCGCCCTCATATTGCAGGAGCCTCTGGTCTCGTACGGCTCTTTCCTTCAAATTGTATCACGTCAATATGTCGCTTTCAAGCATGAGCAGTCGACAGGTGCAGCCGAAACTTATGGCCTAGCAGCAACTCCGCACATCTATGCATACTATCAGAACACCATATCTTGATTGATCAATTCTGATGCCTGATACCTATTGTTGCAGACGCCGCTCCTTCTCCTCAGTCCCTAAACGTTCACGCAAATGTCGTAATTGTCCATCGCGGTCTGCCATGAGGCTCTCCGTTTCACGCCGCCTCTTCTCCTGACAGAGGTGGTCCACCGTGGGGCCCTAAGGTTGTTCTGGGAAGGCACCCCTGATGGCTAAAAACATGGGTTAATTGTGGCAGCCTCCCTGCAGCTTACACACAGGATGGAATGACTTTCGAGAATGGCATTCCAAATCCTCGTCCTCAAATCCAATAGTCACAAATGCAAAATATATTGCAAAATTGTAGAGGACAGATCCATCATATAACACATGAAAAGCATACAGTTCCAAAACACAACACCGACTAGGCACACTTTCTCCGAAACTGAGTCCTGAAACTATAAAATTCTAACAAGTCTGTTCACTAGGACTTTACTGAGGGACCACAGACTTTTACTAGGAGATACCACCTTCAAGACAGATTTCTCCAGTATTCTCCCCGCCTCTGTGTTTAAGCGATCCTGCAACTCTGCAATGACCTGCGGTTTTCTGTGACATCCGAGGAGCTGGTTCTGGCAGTATGCCCAACATGAAGAAAGTACTGAAGGAACACAGGAACACACCAAAGAATCATCAAAGGCTCACAAAAGCCCAGCACTCCCCCATTCATCCAGATTCCATTCCATCATTGCTGTACTTATAATATCTATTCTATTATTTGTCCCACTTGTCGTGATTTCACATACATTCATGGGCAATCTACCCATCCAAGATCAAGCAAGCCGAAAGCCCTGAGGATTAGGCCACATCCTCTCCAGCATTGTCAGACGAGAGACGCTGAAGCAAGTCCTGCTGGGGAACGTCGCTGGAAATGGCGGAGACTCACAGGAAAAAGTCCACTGCCTGCAAGCGTTCCTTTTCGGCCACTTGCAATTGCAGCTCCGAGGTGTCGGCCTCCGACATCTGGAGAGACTTGGGGCTTTTGTGGTGAACTTCTGATCTCTTATTAGTTGATACATCTTGATGCATTTCCATCCTTTAAAGGTGGCAAATCAGGAGAGAACATAATTAAAAATCCATTCCTCAAGCCTCAAACCACCTCCACAACTGGGTTTTTTGAGCCTTTGCCGTTGCCTTTTCAGCTCGTGCTTCGGCCAACCTCCCGAAATGTTTCGTTGATGAATTGATCTTGATGGAAGTGACAGCCTCGAATTCAAGCCAAGGCACTGCAGTTCCAGCTGCTCCAACTTGGCTCGTTGCATCTTTTCTCGGACTTCCGCATCCTGGCAAACATCGCTGAGAATAGTGTCAGTTATATTCAGTTGTAATTTATAATACGATCCCAAACATGAAAGGACTGGCTCCCCGTGGCTCCTCACGTTTCTGTTGCTCGTTGGCGTACTCCTCTCGCAAGCGCTGGAGCTCCTAACAACCAAGGGGGGAAAGTTTATTGAATGCTTATTGGTTTTGTGGGAGATTCGCCGCGACAGTCAAGAATATTTCCATGGAGTACGGTATTAGACTGAATTAGTGTGTCTTTTGTGCTTGACCTGTGAACTCACGGGCCTCCTGCGGTTGATGGTCCGTGATCCTTGGCGCAGAAAGGGTGGACTTCGTCAGTCAGGCAGAACAGATATGTCGTATGCAGAAATCGGATGGATTTTGATACATGATACCTGCCCCATCATAAACAGGCAAGCGTAGGATACACATATACATCAGTCAATGTGGACTGTCTCTTTCTCCATCACCATCAAGTTGCCCTGCAATAGTTGAAACTATATGGCCCTCATTTCTTGTGAGTGATCAACGCGTGATCACCTACAATGAAAGTACCGTGACCAAATCTCCCCCAACCATTGGACACAACATACCAAGCAAGCCAACTCTGACCAACCAAAACAAGCTGATGTCAGCTCCCTCACCTGGCCGTCCCAACTGTGGCCCCTGGCTCTGTAGACGCTTGGCCGGCGAGCTTCTGCTGCAACTCTTTCACATCTTTTGCGAGCCTGGGCAATACCACTTTCGACAGGGTATACAGCAAACATCTGGAATTCAGGCCATTTGGACGAAAGCTCTGGGGTGCACAAGTACAAACAAAGGTCTGGCCATCAGGAACAAAGCTTTGAGGATTCTCCCACTGCGTTGGTCACCCCACCTCTCGGCTCGATGGCCTTCTTCCGTGGCCAGCTTCTCCGCTACTTCCTGTGGACCCAAGAGGGCAAAGTAGTGAAATGTGTCGAGTCTCAAGCCATCTCAAAGTCTCAAACCTCCAAACTCTAAAGTGATCAATCTCAGAGGACATCAAGGGACCATATCAAGGAAGTTGCAAGTTGCAGTTTCAACCTCTTACAAACAAATATATTTGGAACATCCAACATCATCTGGCACCACTTCCACGAGGGCTTTCGCAACGTGCGCTGAGGGCTCGCCTTCTGCCGCTTGACTTCTGAGAGCGCTAGTACCAACCTGGTGGACCAGCAAATGAGATACTGTAAAACCTGCAAAGTGATGCAAATAGTATCATATCTTTGGAGATCAGCCAACACAAGTATCTCCTCTTTGGAAGATGATGCATGGGATATTCACAGGGTCATGGATCATCATGGGTCATCCACATCATGCTCCTTCGCTAATTTTGCGACCGACTTGGCTACCAAAAAAATCCATGGCTGATCATGGCTGGCTTCGATATCTGCTGTTGGATTCAAAATGCTCGAAATGCTCAAAATGCCGCCAAATTGCTTCTTCACCTTCTCGCTTTCCTGCGCTGAATCCAGCGAGCTTTGTCGCTCCGACCGGAAAATGATTCCGACCGGAAAATGATTTGTAACTGCTGCAGATTTTCCAGCGAGTTCCACTTACACTCTCATTGGCAAAGAATGTGTTCCTGCTGTTCCAAAGCCCAATTTGGAATGATGACTGTTGTATCCTGGTGCTTGGAAGTGGTAGTCACATGGTACAAGTGCAATCAACTTGACCCCTCCTCTGCTCCTTGCTTTTGATACAAGACCTTGACCGTCACGACTTTCGATCATTCTTGGATTCCGACGGTACTAGATGGCACTAGTTTCCACTGAAATCTCTAACTGCCTACGAATCTACGATGAGAAGGCAACTAGAGATCATCACGGACTTCCTGGACATCAGGTGACGCAATTTGGCCAAGTTACGGTTTCCAAACTGCTAAGCCGCGTCTGCTCTTTCTCTGACACTTTCGCTTGCTGTTCAATGACACCTGGTCAAATGCATCCAACCCATGTTGCAAGTCTTGTCTTGCTCTCTCCAGGATTTTTCTCCAGACCCGAGCTGATGCTGAAGAAGTGAGAAAAGAAAACGCCTTCATTGTGCGTGTGCTAGATGTCCATCATCTCAAGTAAACAGAGAGCCCAATGCAATATACATATAATAATACATGTATATACATATATAAATACGTGTATAAATATATATATATATACTGAGTATACTATGACAAACATATGTACATATACAATATGTAATAATGTTGTTTACAAAAAAAGTACATATGTATGAATATTGTAGATAGATACGAACATGAAGCATGTGAAATAATATATGTTTAAAAGAATATTATGCAGCATATATATATACGTTTGAAAATACCATATTAATTTAGAAGTAGAAGAAACATATATATATATAATACATATAAAATGGTGACAAATGGTGTGGGTATGCCTTCAACTGCTTTAATATAGTCAAACAATATATATATATATATCATATGTGTGTGTGTGCGTAAGAATGCATAATGAATAGTATATCAATGACGTATATGTGAATGAGCATCATCTAAATAGACTCCCCTTGTCATATGCAGAGCACACTCCATGTCGCAAAGGCATTCCATGCGTTTGCACTCATGAAAAGCCGCCCGCACCGGTGGGTGCCAAAGGGAGTGCGTGTCTTTCCGAACGTACTAAAAAGATCAGCTTTTTTTTCAGCTGCGCGTAGAGGAGGCATTTTAGACAGGAAATACGCATTAGGTTTCAAGACCGCTGTAGTTTACATCCTGTCTCCTCATCCCAACTTTTCAGGTAGAACTGATTTAAAAGTGTGCATTTGTCATGGTACATGTTGGTATGGTGCGAGTTCCGTGGAGGGGCAGCAAAAAGTTCGTGAAAATCTGCTATGTTTGCAAACAACAAATGTTTTCTGCTGCCCAGCTTTTAAAACTGGAAGTGATTGACTGGAAGAAAACACCACAACTAACAATATGTTTTGCGCGCATGTTTGAAGAAACCCTGCAAATATTTTTACGGGGCCGGAAACGGGTGTGAATAGAGGTGTTGCTTCTGCTCACCTGGTAAATGCAGGTAAAATCACGAAAATACCAATGTTTGTTGGTTTTGACGCTCTAAAACGCAGGGTTAGGGCAACAACGTCTCCATTTGTGCCCCTACTCCCCTGAGAAGAACCAAGTGCCGCAACTCTTTGGTCCCGGTCCGAACGGCCCCTGCCGCAGGAGCGGCGTGAATTTGGTGGGTATCCACGGTCCACGCTGATCCATTCCGTTGAGGCGTCAAACCATTTCAGACCAAGGTGCTCTCAAGTTTCGCCATGAGCTTCTGCATCTGCAAGATCTCCTCATCCTTCTGCAAAAGCTTTCGCCGCTCCTGATACACAGATTCAGTTTCAGAGCCGTAGCACATATGCTGTGGCTCTCACCGCTATGCTACGGTTGATGAAAACTACCATCAATCATCAGCTCTGGCGGATAAAATCTACCTAGGTCAGTCTTGGGCACCCTTCGCATGGAATCCCCTATCGCAAAGACCCTATCAGATGCGTTGCTGGGCTTTCCTCCGCTAGCGCATTTTCCAGGTGCGCCATCCGTGCTTCGCCCGTGAGGTGCTCTGCACCTAGCAGCAGGGCAAAGGATGTATGAAGGGTGTTACTGTTGATAATCTACGACCTGCCCCGATGGGGATGCCTAAAACACTGTGATTGTCATAATGTCATATTCATTTCAAGTATACAAATATATATATATATATCATAAATATATATATATATATATTTCACCATATCAACTTCTGCAGGATCTTGTCGTCCACGAATGATTGGTCATCAAGTTGATTGTATTGCAGGGCCACATGCTACCCTCCCTAATCCGGTGCCTGCATCTGTTTCACTGCCCCACAGCCCTTGGATGGCACAATCACGCTGAACAAAATGAGCGCTTAGAACTCCATAAAACTTCGAGACATGCTGTCGGCGCACGCTGCCTCAAACTTTACATATGATAACATACTATCAGGTGTAAACTACCAAGAAAAGCAAACATGTTGCTGGCATGTCTTTGGATGTCAGAGCTTTTCTAGCTGCTGGTTGCTGGACAGTTGGCCATGGAATGTCAATTCAGCAATTGCAGGACGAACGCACTTCGCCATCTTGCCCCAAACAGCCCTGCAGAATACTGCATGTGTATCTCACGGTGAAGCAGCATTGCAAATCACTGCTGGCCATATAATATAATATATGTGCATCTAAAAAGTCTAAAAAAAACAATCTGCAACTGTAAATATAAACATGTGCATATACAATAAACATAAACATATATACACTATACATATACAATAAACATAAACATATACATATACGATTACATATGAATTCTGGTTTACATACAGAATCAAACAAATGCAAATGCCCTACATCTACCTATACCCCTACATATATACAAATACATAACATAAACGTGCACGATGCACATGTACGTGGGCGTGACGCGTACGTGCGCATCCATGCACATGTACATAGACATATATACATATATATATATACATATTACATATATACAAAAAACATATAAACATATAAACGTATATTCCTTTATACATATTTACATATGTACATATATATATATACATATATATATATAAATACATATATACATAAATACATATATACATATATAGATATATTCATATACTCACTCAACCAAGGGACAATAAAATAGGAAGATTAAACTCTAATTGTCCTACCGAATCCCGTAAAAATTTAAGGGTTGGCAATTGGCTGAGTAGTGAGTAAATATAAGATATCTTCGAGCAAGACCTCTACAGGAAGCGGTATCCACCAAGCGGCTATTCAAGGCCAAGCTCCGCATGCCTCAGCAGAGATGCTAGGAGATCTTGGGGCCTAACTTTCTTCAATTTGACTGCATTGAACATTGCAGTGGTTGAACTTGAGAGTCATTATATACTTGAGGTGACATGATGCATGTGTACATTGAATATGTTTGAAAACATTAACATCAATGTGTGATTGTGTGCATGTGTGTGAGTGTTTGTGGCACGTAGTTGCGAGAACAAAACTCATGTTGATAAAGACCATGTCTGTATGGGTATGGGAGAAAAATGCAACTGGTTGGTAGAAATACTCAGCAATACTTTCTGTTCACTAAGGTCTTCTCTATCTTCTCTTTCTATCCGTGTACAAATACGCAAATTTGCTTATATCTGGGGAGAGAGAGAGAGAGAGAATGAGAATGAGAATGAGAAAGAGAGAGAATGAGAATAATAAAACTATAAGTAATTTGATAGATATCATGCCCATGTTTGTACATTCTCTGTGGGTTCTTTCCTTTTCCCAAAATGTGGCGATACCATATCCACATCTGGGAGCCAAGGTCCCACTGCTCATGGACCCATGGACCACACCCGTGGCACCCCCGTTGAAGCCAAAGGCACTGGCTCGTACCAAGCACTTTGGAGGGGACAATGTCGATGCTGTGACTGCGTGTATCAAGTTTCCCTCTTGGGTGTGGCCTGTGCTTCATCGTATTGACTCGTTGTGCAAATCTGAACAGAGAATGCTGCAGCATGGTGTAGCTTGGTGTCGCAAGCTTCAGGTTTGCCTGTAAACTGCAATTGAAACATGGGATTCAAAGATTTAGCTTGAGCAAAAAGAGCTGCAGGTCATGTGTACCCTGCGGAGCAAGCAAGAGCCATTGCTCGTAGCCAAATGTGGAAGAAACATGACGAAACTAGAAAGTTTAGAAACATGACGAGATGCAACAGCGTAGCTAGCTCATTGTCTGTAGTTTTTATTTCTTCACATCACCTTAAATCCGAAGTCTGGACAACCCATCGCAGAGAAACTTCAGACTGTGCCTCCGCATTGAGTGGGGAAGTTTCTCGGAACCTCGGCGTGTGGCGTGTGCATCCGGAAAATGTCATTTCCGAGTCGGAGTCCGTCATATCGAAATTACATCGAAACTTTGAGCGCGCTGCGTTTCGACACACGAGCTGCGGCCTGGCAGCATGGACATAGTGCCGTCCGAACATCGAATGTGCGTGTCTGAATATCTATTTCTCTATACACATGCATTCGTATATGCTGGTAAAGAGCGAAGAAATTCATGTTGAACACTATCTATCTAAACAAAACATATATTAATAAGTATATATAAATATACTATACACGAATCTGTATCTATATATAATATATTATATAATCATTCAGATTGTCCTCGCTTGCTTCCTCCTTATACTTCTTCACACATGTATTCCCAGGAACTAGAAGCAATTAGTTCATAGCAGCTTCTTCAAAGTGCATGCCAATTCGACGCCAAAGGGGAAAACATGTCCGCGTAAATTGTTTTTCCAAGGTGCCAGATGCTGAAGACTAGCATCAACTCAAAACATACACAAGCATACTAGCTGCCAGCATTTTGCATCTGCCAACCCATAGTGTCACGGTGTGGATCCAAGGTGAAATGCCCTTGGACATGGTAACCTTCTCTAGTGTTCACTCGCACTACAGCTGTCCGAACAAGCAGTGTGGTTCAGAATCTAATGGAAGTGACTAAGGCACGCATTTCTGCCAGCAATCAGGTTCCACCAAGAAAAATGAAAAGGTCAGCTGACAGACATAGACTGCTGCAAAGTTTGTGATCAAACGGTCTTTACTATCCGTCCAATACTGATTGTCTTTGAACCATAGAAGGTCAGATATGTATGCATTTTCACTTGTACAAGTGTATGTCTGTAGTGTATGCTGATTTACCAATATATACCCAGGATTACTCAGGCATGTTCAAAACCTGCATTTTGTTCGTATGTCCGGCGATGCTTTTGGCCTGAATTCAGAGTGTGGACTATAGTGCATAAATCAAATTCCAAAGGGCTACTAGCAAGCAAAGCAAACAAGAAGGTAAGTTTCTAGTATGTCTGGTCTACGGTCTGGGTAGGCCAGGAGGGCAAATCTCCCTTGTCAATCCACGCCGGAGGTGTCCGGCCATCATCGTGGCGGATCAAAATCGGCCTAACTCTCCTTTGAGGAGATTCAGCGGTGGTGGAAAATGGCAAAACCCTGGCTGCAAGCATTGGCTCATCTGCCTCCTGCACCTGACCATTCATCCATACATCCATACATCCATACAACTATCACTACCAACATATACAGAGAGAGAGAGATGTACGCATACACATATCCGGCAGGAAAAAACATGGCTACAGAATTTTCCACTGGCACATTTGGAGCAGAAACAGCTGAGCTCCAAGCAGTATGGCAGTAGGGTGTTTGCCAGCTACCAATCGCAAACCAACATAAGTCAACTATATAAGTTTTGAGCCGTCCCTTTTGGGAGTTGGCCGCAACATTATCATTATCGAATCTCATGGCGCTGGATGATGCTCACCACCCTCAGGAGGAGGCTCACTAACCTCGTCGTATTGCAAGGTGGCGGGGCGAGTTGTGCCAATAAAGAAACATGCCGATTTGAGGGACAAGCCTTTATGACCGAGACATGACTAGTGACGCTCAAATGATTTTAAACGGACTCCAATCAAACAAATTACAGTCTTCCTTGCCCAAGTCAGCTGGGAGTTTCCGATTTGGAGTCAGAGCAAAGGAATAAAAAAAATGCTGGGCTTCCGACATGCTGTGGGCTTCTCGGACTGTCAGGTGGTGAGCCCAGGGCTTCCCGCAGAAGCTGCATCATCTGCGGCCATTCTCAAAAACAATGGGCAGGAGGAGCATTACAGCGAGATGAGTTGAGTTCAGGAATATCCGGTTGCTTTAGCGAGGCTTGAGTTATCTAGATGCATCTAAATCTAATATAATTACTAATATCATCATTCATTAATACATATATTCTAATTAAGACAGTGTTCAGTATTTGCCTTGGAAGCATTAATGAATTTGGTATCATGTATACTCTCTTTTTCAAGAAGCCCTAAGACTGCATGGCCAGCTGACGTTTGTCCATCCCACTTCAGCAGCTCACTTTGTGAACCGTACCTGGAGCATGGTAACCTCTGCCGCTGCCATCCGCTCATCTGCCTGTTTTGTACCTTAAAACCAGGTGGAATGGAAGAGACAAACACCGACAGTAATTCCCATATAATTATTCCCATGTGAAAAAACTTACATCTCCTGCTTAAGGCAGGCTTGAAGCAGCTCAAAGCCTGATTATTTACTGTAGACCATTAGATAGACATGTCTAGACTCTAGACCTTAGAAATGCTTCCATGATTCAATTATGCCAGGTTTTTGTTGCTTTGCCGAGATCCAGACTGCCTCCACTGGTTCCAAACAAATGGTCGCTGGGATCATCCTCTAGCTGGTCACATGACAGGCGCTTGGCATCAAGAAGATTTAAGAAGGTTAGGACTGCGCCACAAGTTTCATTCCAACAAACCCAAATCCTGGAACCCTTCTGCCTTCGGTAAAGGTGGAACCGCCGGGAGAACTCCTTCAAGCACATCACGGGATCATGAGATTCATGTCGTTCTTTGGATTTGCCGCATTGCAGATTCTTGTCAGTGCTTCAGCTCTGTGCATGCCCTCTGCACCCAAATATGCAGGGGCGGCAATGCGCCGTTTGAAAAACACAATGGTCACCCTATGCCCTATGACAATCCACATCCACCAGTCTGGAAGACACAATAGACACCACTCTTGTAAAGGCTCCTTCAGCTGAAGGACCAGCTTGCTCAGCCACGGCCTGTGTTACACACATAAAAAGTAATCCATCGGACAGCATCTTTCGGGTGAAAGCAATTGGGATGTTCGATTTCGAAGGCCAGGTTTTCGACTCAATGTTGGACACAGCCACACCTCGCTCACCAGCGGCTCCGCAGATGGCTCCATTTGCAGTGCTGTAGCCTGTCAGTTCACAAACGAAATGCAAGCAGGAGAAGTGTCCAAACGTGTCTAAAACTACAACAGTACAGCAACTCAAGAGCAAAAGTCCACACACAAACAACCTGGCAAAGAAAATGTGCATGCTCAGCTGCTCAGTTTGCCTCAAGCTTTTCTTCCGGCAAAGGTGAAGCTGGGCACAGCTCTTGACAAAGACCTTCTTGCCAAGCATAAACATCACGAATGACTCAATTTCCAACTCAACGAGAAAAAAACATACCGTACTGCATATGTAATATGCCGCAATGTGTGAGCCCTGTCAAGAATGGGCTCGGACATAAAAGAATTCATGACTCATGCTGACTCATGACCATAGATCCGCTCCTTCAGGTGAAGAACCAGCAACATCTTCTGCCACTACTGCCTGTCATGAAGATCTGGCTGCATGAAGCAACAATAAGTCCGTGGGCAATAATGTTGCGGCAGGTGAGTCGGTGAGAATGACTCCCAGATTTCAATAGATTTCAAGCATCCGCCACACTGCCGTGTTTGCATGGCCCAAACTCCTATTTGGATTCGTGGATATGGTACGTACGTACACACATCGGGTGGACACACATGCGTGCATAGTACTTGTGGATGATGGATCCATGACACCTCGCTCACCAGCGGCTCCGCAGATGGCTCCATTTGAAGTGCTGTAGCCTGTCAGTTCACAAACGAAATGCAAGCAGGAGAAGTGTCCAAACGTGTCTAAAACTACAACAGTACAGCAACTCAAGAGCAAAAGTCCACACACAAACAACCTGGCAAAGAAAATGTGCATGCTCAGCTGCTCAGTTTGCCTCAAGCTTTTCTTCCGGCAAAGGTGAAGCTGNCCGTAGATTTCAAGCATCCGCCACACTGCCGTGTTTGCATGGCCCAAACTCCTATTTGGATTCGTGGATATGGTACGTACGTACACACATCGGGTGGACACACATGCGTGCATAGTACTTGTGGATGATGGATCCATGACACCTCGCTCACCAGCGGCTCCGCAGATGGCTCCATTTGAAGTGCTGTAGCCTGTCAGTTCACAAACGAAATGCAAGCAGGAGAAGTGTCCAAACGTGTCTAAAACTACAACAGTACAGCAACTCAAGAGCAAAAGTCCACACACAAACAACCTGGCAAAGAAAATGTGCATGCTCAGCTGCTCAGTTTGCCTCAAGCTTTTCTTCCGGCAAAGGTGAAGCTGGGACCGGGCACAGCTCTTGACAAAGACCTTCTCGCCAAGCATGAACATCACGAATGACTCAATTTCCAACTCAACGAGAAAAAAAACATACGGTACTGCATATGCCGTAAAGTGTGGGCTCTGTCAAGAATGGGCTCGGACATAAAAAAAAATCATGACTCATGATGACTCATGACCATAGATCCGCTCCTTCGGGTGAAGAACCAGCAACATCTTTTGCCACTACTGCCTGTCATGGACATCCGACTGGATATATGCTCGTGTTCTGCTGTTTTGGTCATACTACCTCAAAATTCTTACTGCTCCTTTTCCCCCCTCTCAGTACATTCCGCATGCCTGCACAAGAATAAGCAAAGGCTGCTACATGCTGCTACGAACGTGTGGGACTTCTAGCATTCATGTGGATTTCACCCTATAGTTGTACCTAACACTTTGGCGTCAAATATATAGGATCTACCAGGGGTTTGATGAGTAAGTCAGAACTGACTCTTTATTCTTGAAAACAGTATGTTCACGGCAGATCTAACTTTTATACTAACTACACGGTGAATTATAGCGATGTGTGCTCCTTTACAGACACATAATTCAAAGATGCTTATCATCCCCGCCTGTCCAACGGGTGACAACGAGAGGGTCAAGGAATCGCTGGAGCTCAGCAAGCCTCTGGGTTGATCTCAAATACAGACAATTTATCCGTTTAATATCGTTTAATTATTCTACAAAAGCATACGAAAACCCATCATGGGCAAAGCCAATCGATCTTTCGATTCTGCCGCCAAGGGCAAAGCCACTTTTGCACTGGCGGGTTGGTCTAAGAATCCCCGCCATTGATCTCGAGGCTGGACATTGTATCTATCCCTTTGGACGGACCACCATCCGCCGCTTCCTCGACAAAAGATTCTGAAGACAGGCCTCCTCTTCACAAGTGTTCAAAAAATGTTGCAAAATCAGCAACCTCCGAGAGCGTGTTTTGAAGATCCCCGTGGAAAAATTGGATGTGGCATGCCGAATTCACCCAACCTCGTCAGACTCGTCCAAGTGCCGGACGAAGTGCGCCAGCCTTAAAGCGTAAGTGGGCCGCTGCCGAAAGCATGCAAACGCAACGGTGCACACAGACAATGAAAAAAAAAATCAAATGTTTACAACTAGTGAATCAAATTAAGTGGCAAGCTGCAGCAGCAGCGATGGTTCTTCTTGAATGAACTACAGTATTGGCTAGTCGTTCAAGTCTTTGCTACCCATGACACTTAACATGGTGCCTGTAGTCTAGTCGTTGCCTCCGCGTTCTACATCTGGTCTTTTCTCTTGCTCTTGAAAAAGGAGCCAAATTTCAAAGACCCTGAAAAAGACAAGCCGCTGTGAGCAGAGTGCTCGAATGCCTGATTAAAACCTTGACATCTTTCCTTGACCTAGCCTCTAGCCTCTTTGCCCCATCAGCCAATATCCAAGTCCGTTTTCCACCAGTGCTGCCATGCCACTGCAACAAACATGCTGACCTCAGAAGCAACCAGGCTTACGAAAATCCAAAACTCCCTGGCACATGCATCTTCAGCGTCGTTTGGTATCATTTTGTAGTGCCACCAGGGTGGGGGAATGCTGGACTGCCCGACGCGTTGCCCAAGGTCTTCTGGGACTTTGCAAGGCCTATTGTTGGCCAGGGTGCTCTGGTCATTCCAACATATTCCAACCCCCCCCAACAAAAAAAACTGCGAAAGGGAAATGAGACGCCGCGTCCAGTCCAATGTCGCTATTCAAGCTATTCATTACAAAGTCGAAAGTCCAAAGACTGGAATGACACAATGGCAAGATTGACATCCACACACCTCTATGCCAAGTCATGCAGTATCCAAGAAGATTTCCAACCGACTGTTGTCTGCAGCTGGCAACATTGGCACCTTCTGGCCCTTCGTCACTTGAGCTTTCCCTTGGTATCATTCAACATCAAGGCACCCGAAAGCTGGAGAATTCCTTCACTCAGCTTCTGCATTGATCTTGCATCTCGAGATTCAACATGCTATCTATCTCTCTCACCTATACGGCACTGGCACTGGCAGTGCTATGAATTAGCATCATTAAGCGATGTCGATCTTCAACTTTGATTTGGGGGTGTCAAATTACAGCACTCTCCATTCTTTTAGTGGCAAATCCCCACTGGCATTTGAACAGTTGGCTCCCCTCGTCTGAGTCTAGCAATCCCAGTTGCCCAGCATTCATCTTCAAGATGATCACATTCACTTTGGGCCCTTGAATCGAAATGCCCGATCCGATGAAGCAGCCCGTCGCGCAAAACAGGAATCCAAATAATGCAAGCGGGAGAGGGCATAATTTTAAGGATTTTTTAAGGTCTCAAAAAAATCCTTCTCTATGCTTAAGGGAAGTAAGAGAAGAGTCAAGTGGAGTACAAGAGTCGTGATTGGTATGATTTTTCTTGTCAAGTCCTGGACTGTCGCATGTTGAATTTCATTTTGGCAGACATTCTAACAACGGAGTTATGAGCCAAAGGCTGCAAGACAATCCCCAGATTTCCAAGGACCTGGATCATTCGACTTTCGAGATCGGGCATGAGTTGTTCATCCCCAAGTGGATCTGCTCACACTTGCTATTCAAACAATTTCATACTTCCATACTTCCATGCAATGATGCAACTAAAGATCGCCCAAGGACAAGGTACAAGATTGGTGGGCACATCTTCTTCGAGCGTTTGTTGATCATTTGTTTGTCCCAAAACACGTTCTCCCCACCTGAAGGCGGGGCAGTAGTGTCGCGGCTAGCATGGACCTGGACATTGCAGAAAGGTGACATGAATCAGGTTTCATAATGTTTCATAAGCATCACCCAGATTTTGCATCAATTTTTCATGCAACAACCGCGCCACTTTGTTTCACACAAACCAGAGAGCCTCTGTTCCGCTGAAGGCGCAATGCGAACACTCTCCGTCCAATAAGGAACCTGAGGATTCAGTGCGCTTCACAAAATGTTCACTGCGCTTCAGGCTCCACCCCGTTCAAGGGCCAGGCTCTGTGAAAGAGTGTGCTGTGACATGGGTGCCACAACTGGCCGCAACCAGCCTGTTCATAGGTTTCTGATTCCAGATTTTTGCAAAATGGGTGTGCTATTGATAGCTCCTTGTTAAGCAAACACTGCAACCTGAGTGGACATTGAATGGGAGAGTCTAGACTCTACACACTGTATGAGACAGCTGGAGTATATAGATCAGTATACTGTAGAAAATCTTGCACGTTTGCGCAGCCCTCACAATCTTGGAGTGGAGAGTCCATATGACGCAAACCGTCCTTCCAAACCATTACCCTTCCACCAGCCTCAACATGACTGGCAGATCAGAATTGTATAATCACTATCACCGTACTTCCAGTATTGCAGTTGTGACGGCAAAGCCCTGTGACAATTTCCATCATGCTTATCTAAAGTCTAGTCAAGTCTAAAAACTCCCCATGTCTGGTCACCCTGGGTCACACTGACTCAGCACCAACATCTTTTGACCACTTTTCTGTTTTCTGTCCCGGGTCCCAGGCTCGAACGCCTTCTCTCCAGACATCTAGATATATTAAGTTGCAAAACGCTGCCGCGAAGATCGCGATTATTCCCGATCCTTGAGCCAAGCAAGTATCGCTTCAGCAGCTGAAGTCCATTTGGACCCCAGCATGGCATCATGAGGAACACCGTCCAGAATCAAAGGCTTCACATTGTGAGACTCCGCAGTCTCTTGCAGCGCTTCCACATCGACAATGGCATCTTCTGCTCCTCCAATCACGAGGACAGGCTTAGTGCAAATCGGCACCGGCAACGATTTTTGAAGCTGTCGCAAATCCAATAAACGGGTCCCTTCAGGACAGCCCTTCTTCATGAGTTGCATGTACTCTTCCACTTTTCTGAGGGGAGTCTCTTTGTCAAAGAAAATCTCCTGACAAAGATCCGCATCCCGCTCAAAGGAGCGGCTGATGAAGCCCCAAGTGATGCGAAATGCTTGAAGTGGAGCTCGGAAAAGACTGCGTAGAATGATGCCGACATTTCCACTTGGAGGCACACTGCAAAGTAGAACCAATCCGGCCAGGTTCTGCAAATTCGCTGCTGCCTGCAAAGTAATGAGACCACCGAAGCTGTGGCCAAGCAAAACAACACGTTGTCCTTGTCTTTCCAAATCTGCGACAAAAGAAGCAACATCAGCAGCATGCTCCTCCAAAGTACCAGCTACTCCCTTTTGTTCTTCCACCTTACCTTTTCCCTGCCCGCGCAACGACACCGCATAAGCGTTAAAGCCTTTCTCACGAAAGAAATCCAAAAAGAATTGATCGTAGCACCAGGCTGCGTGATAACTACCATGAACACATACAAGAGTCACCTTGCTGGTGCCTGCTTTTGCAGCCCCTCCAAGAATTTCCAACGCAACTTTGGCGTTGTCAGGGAGGGTGAACAAACCATCTGAGGAAATGGCCCTGAGATTACCCGATGTTCGCCTGCCAAATGTCCACCTGGCAGGTGTCCGCCTGGCAAGCGTCCTGAAAGCCATGATCACAGCTGCAGCACTGCCAAGTGGTTTTGCCATGTGCCGTGGTTGCGCCATCCCTTTCCACATTCGAGGCATCTCAAATCTGCACAAAGATTCTCCAGGAACTAAAGTCGTCAAAGCCATTGTGACCCTGGTAATGGGGACCAGTCCGGCGCGAGGAATGTATAATTATAACTGCATGAATGGCTGCGGAGAAGAAATGATGAAATCAACCAAATCAGTCACATCCACTTGAAGCAATCAAATTTGTAAGAAGAATCGCAACTCCCCCATGGATAGCTCCTGCTATGTAGCACCTAAGGTGTCAACACCGTGGCCCAAACCCAAAGCGAAAGCTCCAACTTCTGCCTCTCAGCGTCTCAAGGGCAACATCAGAGCCTCCCTTTGTAGGCCTCCTAGCGCCCCAGTGCCCATGTCTGAGCCAACACCCACGGCACCTTTCACTTACGAGAATGTCACAACTGCCCTGACACAAGTGCAAAATAACATGGTTGCTGCAAAAAATTCCGACAGGCACGTGCACAAGACCGGAACACAATGGAAAGCATAAGGGAATCAGAATCAGAATGATTCCATCCATCAATCGAAAATATCTGGGCACGCGGAGCTCAGGTACGCCCATGCTCCGGTATAGTACAGCTCTAGCTGCTTATGATAACTTCACATGAAGCAATGGAAAAAAAACAAGAGCATAGAGTCAAACCCCTTCGGAACCAAGTCAAAGTCAGCATCATAATCATAAGACAGGATTCTGTGGACAGCATGGCATCGCGTGGTATACTTTTAGTTCCTTCCTGTATCCTCCGGCCCTGCCATTTTGGCAGGTGCCATGCACTACAAGCACCAGCTGCACACGAGCCACTAAAGCCTAAGGGGCACATGGCTGGGCCCTGTGCAGGGCTGGTTTCTGATATCAGCTGGACAAAGCCTAAGCCATAATATGCTTGAAGATGTGTTTATATGTGTTTCATCTATTTGCCCAGCTGCCTAAGAGACATGAGCTGCAAGTTTCGTGCTTGCAGGTTAATGTGTACAATGGTACGTTGATCCATGGTTCAATCAATGAGGCGTCATCATGGTAGGCTACGCCTTCTGCAAATTGGACCAAAATCCAATGCAGAACTGATCTGCCAAAGCCTCGCATCGTGCGCAATTGCTTTTCAAACGGACCCATGGTAGCTTCTTCACATCGGTCATCCAAAAGCTTTGCAGGTTTGCCAATGTACACATGTTCATATTCATATCATAATTTGGGGTTGGATGGATACAAAGGGATACTTGGATTCCATGTCGGCAGACTTGGATGGAAAGACTCCTCCTATTCCCCAAAGCGCAGGTTTTGAAACGCAGAAAGCCTGCCGAGAAGAGAAAGAGCTGTTGTGCCCCTCGTAGGAGACCTCACGCTTCATATGCTGCGCTTCAACTAAAGGCGTTTCACCCTTCCTCTGGCCTCTACCAAGTGGACATGAGACACACTATGCCAATGTTGTGTCTGTACACATACCGTGCATAAAACATAATGAGATGTAGAATCAGCATGATAAGACCTGCCACACTAATCCACACTAGGGATCCAGGCAGTCAGCAAAGCATTGGTGCGAGGAACTCCCTTGTCACCCCAAGAAGCTGGAACTGACACCTTGGACCAAATCCATCCAAATCCAGTGGCAGACTTGAAGTGGTGACTGGTCAGTGACAACAGGAAACCTGACCTTTGAAACCAATCAATATGTAAGCATACATGCCTCAAAGGACAAGCAGAAGGACTACAACGACCAATGATTAACGAGAGGAAAAACAAGAACAAACAAGCACAACGATGAAAACAAGAACGCAAAGAAGAAGAAGAAGAAGAAGAAGAAGAAGAACGCGACGACGACCACCGCCACCACAACACCGTTCTAAGTCTTATCATTCCTCTCCTTCGTGTTCATAGTTTTCTTGTTCTTCGTGGAAGAGATGCCACGCAAACAAAACAATGCTGACCACACCTGAGTACCATCCAGCCAGCACAGCACTCGGCCTCAGAAGCCAGAAACAACCCAAAATCAAAAAAATGGCCCTGATCGTGGATCAGGTGCTTGGATGCAACCACTATGACCGCTATGAAAGATTGAATTCGTTATAATCTCTTGGTCCCTTGGTCCTAGCAATCGGTATGGGATGTTGCTATAACTATTGAAGCTAGTCCCTGGTGCCCAAGTCGAGGATACACGGTCACCCTTTAAGGAGCCACCCAAGACTTACGAAATGCTTTGCCTCTACCGCTGTACCGTGGAAGGTGCCAAATCTGACTACATGACTTCGGAATTGCAACATATCCTTTCCATATGCCGGGCGTCTGGTTTCCTGCTCCGCAAGAAGGTGGACAGTGTTCATTTTTTGGAGTGGGTATTACATGATCAAGTGGTCCATTTTCCATTGCTATGTTTATTTACCGGTGTGCATATTGGGTGCTATCCTAGGTGTAGCTAGCTTTCAATTGCTTATGTCTTTCTCAGGTGCCCCGGCTGCCAGTTTCCAAGGTGGCCAATTGCACCAAGAAGTCAACCACTCGGTGCTGCTCAAAGATGTCCAGCTTCACAGGCCTCACAATCGAAACGTATGAAATGAAGAAACGCACCTTACAATGTGAAGAAAATGATGTTCTGGGCAGGTACCCGGACCCTCCGCCTTCCCATGGTATGGTACCCATGCCGTACCGCATCATTACCATCACCACCAGCACAGCAGGAGACAGGAAGCATTGTACACCTTTTTTTCTGTCCTTGGGCATTTAGACTGCTCAGTCGATGGCAGGTCCAGCGATACGCATGCTATCTACAATCTTCTCGACTAATTTCTCAGCAAACCTGTCGGTTTGACCTGCTGCAGTTGCTGCTTTGTCTCTGTCCTTCTTAGTTCGGAGACGACTCTGCTGGACCTGCTCGTCAAGATGAAATATGCCATCAATAAAAACAGCCAAATGTATCTTCACTTGGCTCTTCAAGTCGTTCTTGAATTTCTTGAAGTCAATCTCGCTTCCGCTCTCTCTCCGCTGCTGTGAAATCTTGTCTGAAGCCAAGGTTTGCCAGCAAAAAAAAAGCAGTTCGTGAGGTTTCTCCTGTACATCCACAAACTTTCTGTGAATACTAGAGTCCGGCTTCAACGCCTTGAAGGCACACAGAGCATTTTGCAACTGAGCGCTCAACTCATCCCGTTTACGTCGCTTCCTTTGCTCTTCCCAACACGTGTTCGCCATCGTTTGAAGCTTTTTAACATCCTGCACATTCCACAAGCCGTCTGGCGAACTGGTTCTGTGAAACTTGCTAAAATGCTGCCGCAACCTGTCCCACTGCTTGTCCCATCTATCTTTCTGAAGCACCGACCAGAAAGCATCGGCAGTAAGATAGTCCTTGACATTTGGACCCTTGTCAAGCAAAAGGTTTAGAACGCATTCATGGCTATGGTCCACAGCGGACTGCAAGTTCTTCACCCATGCCGCTTTGGAAGCATCTGTCAATGGACATGTCAAATCAGTCAGGTTGATCAAGGCTTCCACAGCTTTCAAGGCGGGTCCCTCTTCACAGCAAGTTTCAATGGTCTTGGCCATCAGTTTGCAAAGAGAATGGTCATTGGCTTGGGGTAAACGCAGTTGCACCAGTCTTGCCAGCAATCTGCTTCCAACTTCCCATTGGTCTCTGCTCGCAGTTGATTCAAAAACCTCCCAAAGGGCATCTATTGTAAGATAGTCATTGACATTTGGACCCTTATCAAGCAAAAGGTTTAGAACGCTTTTGCGGCCATGAAACAAGGTGGACTGCAAGTTCTTCACCCATGCCGCTTTGGAAGCATCTGTCAATGGACATGTCAAATCAGTCAAGTTGATCAAGGCTTCCACAGCTTTCAAGGCGGTTCCCTCTTCACAGCAAGTTTCAATGGTCTCGGCCATCAGTTTGCAAAGAGAATGGTCAGTAAGATAGTCCTTGACATTTGGACCCTTATCAAGCAAAAGGTTTAGAATTAGAACGCTTTTGCGGCCATGAATCGCGGACCGTAGGGTCGCTGCCCATGCTTCTTTGGAAGCATCTGTCAATTGGGAACCTTTTGTCAATGGACGTATGTAATCAAGCAGGACATCAAGGAGTCTCTCATCCCTCACCGCAAACAGCATAGGCTCAACCTTGCAACCGAAGGCTATCAAACTCCTTATGATGTCAAGATTTGTCTTACTAACACCATGCTGAATAGCTGCTTTGAGGGGATTTGTTAACATGCCAAAAGTTCGGCGTGTTTGGTCACCATTGGGGTCCTGCCCCTGTCTCAGTATTCGATTCACGGATGCTAGATCTTGCTCCCGGACCGCCTGGCAAAAACGTGTTGCATTCTCGTTCTTCCACTCCTCACTTCTTACCATTTGGCATTCAATGCAACCATCCTCATCTGGATAAACAATTTCCTTGCTCTCCCCGATACGTCCGCATCCAAACTCATAAGGAAAGAAAACAAACCTTCGGCCACCCATCTGCAACAAGCCCAGATGCCGTTGTTCAGGGTCTTGCAACATGCGGAGCAAGACGTGCTCTATCCCCAAAAACTGCATCCCCTGAGTAGCAACTTCACTGTATACTACTTCACCGGATATCAATGCGACTTGCCACCTCCTCTTATAATCAAACTTTTCACATGCCTGGGAATGTGAGCCGTTAGCCACATTTGCACAAAGTTCCATGGCTTCCAACAGCTTAACGCCGTTTGAGCTCTAACAACTTTCCTTCAGAGCACGATGTTTGAGCCAGACAGGAAACATTGTAATTACATATGCCGTAATTACATACCACATAAGCACGAACATCATCACCTTTGCACAATAAGGGTCA